>JAPMOR010054067.1:1557620-1592138 GCA_026543865.1 Argiope aurantia
TCATAGTTAATTATCTGAGACAAAAAAAGCCAAAAGATTGTCTTGAGATTGTTAATCTTTTAAAATTTAATTGTTTGGAAAAGCCATTATAAACCTAAAATCTACATATTTTTTCTATTGTCAATTGACTATATGCAGCCTGATTCTAAAGCAGGAACTCATTCTTTGAATGTATAAGTCAACAAATTGCACTAAAAATGTTTTTTTTTCTAGATACTTTAGAATAGTAATTAATTGGGGGTTGAGGTTGAAATATCTTATTTATTGAATGTAAATTATATATGCTTTATTATAAGTAAGATAGGTATAACATCCATGCGTTCCTAAGGAGTCAAGTCACATATTTTTCTTATAATTATAAGCATAACATAATTAACATTAATACATAATTAAAAGCGCATTTAACCAGCTGAACTTCATAACAGTTAACATGCATTTATACGACACATACAGGATGATGCAATTAAATTGATAATGATTGATCGAAACGTGTTCCACTACGATACATTCATTTAAAAGGATCTTTAGAATAAAGCTTACCTTTAAAAAATATCATATTTTAGAGCTTAGTTATACGAAAGAAATAAATAAAAAGTTGTATATAGCAGTATAGGAAATGATATTGTATAAAATTTTTGTTTAACTTTATTTATTTTTTATTTTTTGTTATTTATTTTTTTATATTGAATGAAACTAATATTTTATATTGATTGATGTTATATATTTATATATTGTTGATATGATGTTTATCTTTAGTAAGCTATATAATTTTTCTGTATAAATTATGCCTTTATGCTGAAGGAATTGCGTTGAGGCTATCTTCCCTTCGAGAGACTCGGTGCAGGTAGGATTTTCTTAATTGAATTCTTATCCTGAAAGATCTTGAAACCGAAAATAATTTATCTCATTCATAAACTGACTGAAACAAATCCATCCTATTTGTCAATGAAAATAACTTTGATGAATTATTTGGACAAATAACATTAACCGGAAAGTTTTTTAATTACAGATAAAATTTATATTAATCTTTTGGGCTTTTAATAAAGAGCTGTATAGCATTTACGAAACTTTCTAATTAGAGGAAAAGGGATGAAATAAAAAAGAAAGGATATTTCCTAAAAGCTTTTTTACACCTTCGTTAAAGGCAGAGTGCAATTATCCTCCCTTAGGTAAAAGACTACATTCTCTGAAGTAAAGGAAGCTCAATCCTTCAGGATATCAGAAAAATATTTATAAAAAAGCTTGCATCTGCTTTGAGCTTACATCTAAAAGAAATCCGTCTTCAGTTCTATTTTGAGTTAATAACCACGCAGAAAAGTTTGTTCTTGAGATATTGAAAGGAGAGCAAATTTGCTTTAGAACAGTGTCAGGAAACTTTACCGAATTGGCAAAAGAAATATCTTGATTACGATTGATTAAGGGATTTGATTTGCCTTGTACAGTTATCATATCACATACTCTCCTTGGTTAATTTTGCTTTTAATTTTATTGGCGCAGTTTAACCATCACTGGCTTTAGTGCCATAAAGGCAAACAATCAAACATCTTTTAATTTAAAAAAAACAGAACCCTACTAATACTTTTAATCGATTCATACTATTTCAAGATTTGTATAACTTTGAATCAGATACTTTCCTTTTAAAGTATTCTATTAATGTTAAAGCTTTCTGAATTTTAAATTATAATTTTCAGCCGAGAAGATGTGAGTGACTAGTTTCTTAAAGAAATATCAGTTAATTATTAAAAGCTAAAATTTTAACATTTTGAGAAATTAAGTGGATGCAGCAAAAATGTATCCATCCTGCATTTCATGTAGACAGAATAATTAATTTTGAAAAGAAACTTAATTCCCTTTAATTAGCATTTTTCAAAATTGTTTTGATCTTTGATAGTTAAAGAACTTTCCTTTATATTTAAAATTCATTCCTTTCTGTTTAATATTAACCTCTTCGCATATAACGACGAGTCTGATTCACGTATCGAATTACTTCATTTTTTATCTTAATACTTTCACTTAGTCAATTAAATGAAGGTAAAAGTAACTTACAATACAAAATTCATATGAATATCTCAAAAGCCTTTATAGTTATTATAGGAATTAAAACAGCAATAAATTTCCCAAATAGAAGATGCGTCATTTAAAGTTAAGTAAATTCGAAAATCAAGTGATTAGCAAAGAAAACTTACTTGTTTAAAAGAAGAAACTTATGTTTTTTCAACCTGTATCATTATTTTTAACTGTAAAATTACATGACTTCATTTGAAAATAATGCAACGCATATTAATATCTAAGCCCAATGTAATTATTTGAATCTAGATAGTGAATAAGACTTTTGAAGAATTAAAGGAAAGTGAGTATTTAATGTCTAAAGTTCAGCTAATAAAATGCATAATATATAATAATAAGGAATATACGTCTCTTTCGAACGTATCTTCCTTATTATCGAAAAAATAATGTACATGTCATAGTCTATCTACCAGTGCTTCTCTTTCTTTAATGAATAATAATAATTCTCCAAAATCAACGTATGGAAGTAAAAAGAAAAACATTTTACAAAGTTGTTAAGATCTACTCAATAAATATCAGATCGAAAGAATTAAATTAGTTGAACAAATAAACTACTTGAAAACTGCAGAATCGGACAAAAGAGCCATTATCTGCAAACGAATCAAAGATAAAATAGGAAAGATAGGATTCAATAAACATCAGATCGGAAGAATTAAATTAAACAAGCGATATGAAAGTTCAGGCTTTTTTTGGCGAATTAATTAAATAAACTACCTTTATTACCATATGTAAATAAGTAAATTACAAATAATTTTTCAAGTCCTTTTTAGCAGTTAAAAGCATGTAAAATTTTACATTTAAATTTATTTATTTAAAAAAATATTTTCTTACATTTTTTTATTTTAGAACACACTCACACACACCTTTACACACACACATACACACAAACTTTTTTTTCATTAATGGCATTTCAACCAGAAAGACAATTGTCAGATACTTTTAGAAGTTGAAATATACGAAAACAAACAGTAAATGCTTCCACAATCCTATTATTTTTTTTAACTAGAATAAAAAACCCTTTTTTTTAAAAAAAAAATGAGTGATTTTACCTTTTAAATTACACAAAGATGAATGTTATCATTTCTTAAAAATAATTTTAAATTAAAAAAAAAGAGTTTCCAACATTTATATGAATTAATATTATAAGAAATAATTTCATACGTTAAATTTAACATTTTAAATTATCTTCTAGATGATATAAAAATTTATATTTCAAGGTTTTTTTTAATACATCCTTCGAAAACTTTCCTTATATTAATCATTTACATTTTCAGCCCGTCTGCCCACATGTGTGCGAGAAAGATAACTTAAAAAATACTCTGAGCCGATCGTGTGAAATTTAGTGTAATGTATGTACGTATTTCTGTAATATTTTGAGCAAAATCTATTCTGAGGAAGTCTGTCTGCTCGGTTGTTTTCAAATGTAGGTTAACAAGGTAATTACAAAACGAAGAGAGCTGGACGAATAAAATACGGTGCACAGATTTAACTCCTATAGTGTGGACACCTATCAAGTTTTGAGCCAAACTCAACAAGAGGTTCACCGTCTGCAGGTCTTCTACACTTTCAGAAACATATAAACGCGGCAACTCATAAACGCAATGATTTGAATCTATCAAGTTTAGTATGCGATTTTGAGACTCCAAATAAGGATCTTGTGTCAAATTTTGATTTCAATCGGTTAAGATACGTGCGTCTAAAACACAAATTCAATTTTCGGAATCTGTTCATTGCATGTAGGGATTAATCGCCAAAAAACTTGCTAAGGATCACACGGAAGATTCATTATAAATAATACATTTCCGCCAAAGATTAATATTTCGTAACTATGGTATACTTAGACCATTGAAAGCGTTCGCTGGTTTTATCTTAAAGTCGCAATAAGCTCTGTATTAAAAAGCGCATTCATTTGAATTATACAAATAATAATTTATAAATACGAGAAGCAAACGTATATTTAAACGTCTTTGAATGCAATAAACAATATCACTCTCTTAGCGGAATCTTATACCCTTAAGTCAATTCATTTCAAACTCCTCCCCAAACACTCTTTTTATCATCGTAAAACGGGGCTTTAATTAACGGTAAAATTATATCTACCCGCACCCATATGTTGCTGCGATGCTAAGGTTTGTCTTTCATTAAAGATGAAAAGGTGGCTTAAAACCTTCAAAAAAGAGTAAGGCTAAAATTCTATTGTGGCGTCAAATTTTATTGACTTTTAAACAATGCATCAGATAAAAGTTAATTAAGGAGTTAATTATTTGCAGAGTTTGTATAGAATGAAAAAAAGATAATAATAGATTTAAAAAAATGCATATAATGTATAGAGGAACATAGAAAAATATATAAACAAAAACTTCTTTTATATCGAAAATATTCTTAAAACACTAGATATTAAAGATGCAACCGATTTTTTTAACTTTAAGCTAATAAAATTAAAAGCCAAAAATATACCTACAATGCTTATGCGCTCTAAAGTTAATTCTCCATCTACCTTATAATTCATAAGTTATATAATTAATATTCTTCATATAATTAAGGGAAAAAGATATTTTTCGTTAAGGTAAATTTTATGATAAGTTTTAAACTTACCGAAATCTAATCATAATTTTTAGCTAAAGTTAATTAAAGAGTTAATATAATTGATCAAAATTACTTATAATTTGATAACTTACCTTTAACATTTTAATGGCTGCACGTCTAAGACGTCAACGTCGCCAGGAGCCAGCAATATGTTTGAAGAATTAATCTTAAAAATTTTTGTACATTCACGAAATAATTCAACATGCGCAAATCCACAAAAGCAATAACAACAATATTTAATACAAAAAATTTTACAAGCATTTAACAAGAGATTTACTATTTTCCTTTGTATGATAATATTAAAACGAGGCAATCTATATCTATTCTATCCATACCTATATACACTAAGTAAAAATAATAGAAGGAATTACAGAAGTCATTTTCTGTAATTTTTTTTTATATTTTCATCCTGGCTAATAGAATCTTATGTAGATTTTATTTAACAATGTTTCCTTTATTTCATGTAAAAATGAAAGAGCTAGCCCTATTTATAATGATAAAAACGAGAATATATGATTTTTATTGTGTAAAAAACGTAGGACATTTTTTTATTTGGTGGAAGATGCATGAATGGAAGAGTAAGTATATATATTTTTTAAAACTGTTTTTTTTCTTTAAAAAAACATGTTTTTTTAAAAAATTCAGTCATGCTTTAATTTCAGAATGCCCTTAAATGATTTTCACAAGAGTCAATTTATTACATATAAAAATGAAGGTAAAGATATTAGAGAGATCGCTCGTATACTGCACGTTCAACACCAATACAGTTTCTAAATTTATTAAAAATTCAAACGGAAACGGAATAAGAAAAAAGACTGGTTGGCCTAAAAAGTTAGTGCCTCGTGATGAAAGAAAACTTGCTCACGAACTTAAAAAAGAGTAGTGGAAATGTTGCAAAAGCTCGAAATCAAGCAGGACTTATTCATGTTTCCAAGCAAACAGTATACAACTACATCCAAAGGTCCAAAAGATTCGTTTTCAAAAAATTGAGGCATTATCCAAAGTGGAAACAAACACATATTAATAATCGTTTGTTTTGGTCTAAGGAACACATGTCATGGAACACAGAATCGTCCTCTGGAATATTTTCAGATGATTAAATAAAGTATAGCTTAGATAGTTCAGACGGATATCAATACTACAGGCATTTTCTGAAGAATGCAGAAAAATTATTCAAATGTGAGGAAAAAGTTTGATGGTTTCGTTAGCAATTGGTTATGGGAGGGGAACAAGTTTGGTCTTTCTCATTGATGGGCAGAAGCATATAGACTACATTAATGTTCTGAATGCTGAGTTTCTTCCTTATGGCGCCGCATTAGGAAGAGAACAGTGGATGTTTCAACAAGATGAAGCCTGAATCCACACCACTAATTGAGTTACCAATGAAGTGTAAAGTGAAAAAATTTGAAATATGATATTTTTCTAAAAAATAAATGGAGGAAAAGATTTCTATGATATTTTACAGTATCTATATTATTTATTCAATATAACAGTTTAATTCAAGGTAAGTATTGATTAATATATATAGGATAAACAATCTAATCAGCACATATCAGCTAATTTTGGGCATACATCTGCCAACAAAATTGTCTAAATGAACTAAATAAGTATGTTCTATGCAACTTAAATCAATAAATCCTCAAATGAATTACGAATTTTAAATTTTTACGTAGTAGAACCCTTGCCCTTTGAATCATATCTAACAAAATATTTTTGAGACACCAAAAGTTTAAATAAAAACTGTTGAACTCCACTAAATCCCTCACTAAAATTGACTAATTTATGAAATTTGAATATCACTCTTCTATTAAAACTGACGATTTTAAATCACTTCATCGACCATCTCAAAGAAGATACTTAATTTTCTACCTCAATATTCTACAGTGATTGTCCTATGATTATGAAAATGTTCATTGTTCTAAAATTGATATATAAAAACTTCATAAATCTGTCAGATTTGATTGCAGAAGATGGAAACGTTTATTTATTTATTTATAAGTTGAAGTGTCAAAAGTATTTCGCTGAATATGATTCCTTAGGAAAAAAAAAAGACTGTGTAAAATTTAAAATCATAACTTTTTCATAAGTATTTTTATTGACTGAATTAAAATAAAATGTTTTTATTTACATCATTTTAATATTTTGAAAGTAAAATTGAAAACTGAATTTTACGATGAATTAGAGAAATTTTTATTGAATAATTCTTTAAGATATTATATAAATTACAAAAATTAATTAAAAATTCTGCAGTGCACATACGACTTCAATGCCGAACGACTCTACTTTGAATTTTCACATCTTTTTAAAAAAAAGATATGGTTGGTTTCAGTAAAAAATATTTTTATATTTATTTCTTTTTAATATTTCCTCTCTAATTTAAAGCTGATATTGAATTAAAGAGAAAAATAAATAAGTAGTACAATGTACAGAAATGTTTAAGATCTACATACAAAATAGTATGACTGAATTATATAACTGTCAAAATCTGAAGCTTAAAAATAATTTACAGTTACAAAAATATTTAATTTAAAATTTTAGCGATCATCAATACTGGCGAACCATTTGGTTACCATAGGCGGCTAGTACTTATAATAAACCTGAATGTGTGTGTGTTGTTGTCACTCTACAGTCCAGACAGGCGCTCTGCAGCGATTTTTTTGTATTTTTAATTAAAATTTCAATTAATTAAAAATTAAACGATTATGTATGAAGTTTAGAAGAATGCATTAACGTCTTTCATTTACTTGACGCAAGGTGGTATTACTAGTGTTTAAAAAGATTTAATATTTAATTAGTTGCTTGTAAGAGATGCAAGAAGTGCTATTTTTAGCAATTTTATTTAACTTTCTGTAAGGCATTATTCTACAGCGTGTTTGAAACATTTTTGAAACGAATGAAATGAAATATGTTTAATTGAAATATGATATGATCTTGCAAAATGAAAAAATTTAAGAGTTTTCAACTTAACTAATTATGAAATTTGTAATTATAAATGCAATTAACGCAGGTTACTGAGGGCAAACTGCAAGTGATACGCATATTTATCACTAAACACTGAAAGTAAATTGCCATTTTTAATAAAATATGCATTGGAAACTTAGTTCCAAGGCATACAAAGAAGAAATCTTCGCAATAAACGAAAACAGTTCTTTTGATGTGTTTCACATCAAAAGAACTGTTCATTATTAATCACTAACATGACGATCATTAAATAAAGCAAATTGTTTATTATTTCAGGTTTTATTCTTTAGAATAACTTGAATTCTTCTAATCTGATCCTCGATTTCAACCTATAGTAAAAGATTGAACATTAGCATTTCAGAAACAGCATCTTAAAAAAGCAAGGATTAAATTAATTACTTTTAAATTTCCATTTTTTTGGGAGGGGGAGGGGGAAGAAATTTGACATGATTCAAAGGCTAAAGGTAAGTGAAAATAACAAATTGTAATTGAAAATCTCATTTATTTTCTGTTGAGATGACTAAAATAAAATTCAATAGTTTTGCTTCAAGTAGAATAATTAAAGAAATGATCAAATATCTTTTAACTAGAGCAAAGATATTTTTTCTTGTTAGTGCAATTATTTCCAAATTTTTTTCTGTGCAATCTTTATACGAATGGGAAATTGTTTTTAAATTAAGAGCGAATGACTATCTTTTGAGCATAAACTTGATATCAAATTGCTTTAATGTTTAAAGAAAATTTCTCTTTCAGACAAAAAAGCCTAAAAAACAAAGAAGAGAACTGATCTTTCATGAGATCAAGTTATCAGTGTTTTAACTGAGATTTATCGCAAGAGTTAATTAAAACGCGAACTCTTTGTTAAAGCTGAATTGACTAGATGAAAATCAAGTAATCAAGGTAGTTTTTGAAATACTTTTTTCAACAGGGACCAGGCATTAGAAGCTAATATTCCATATGCTAATAACTACATACTATAATCTAATAAAATAGCTAATAAAATAAAGCCTTTATGAGAGATAATCTGAGAAGAGGTTTGTCGAAACACATTCAAAAAATGTTTGCTGAATGAATGAAAACTGAAATAGATAGAGAAAATTGAAGAAAAAATATCGAAACAGTTATCCCTCGGTTCAAGTATCAGGGTAAGATCCTTGAACCTAATATTAAAGAAAATGAACATGAATGCTTTTTAGTTTTAAATAAGCACTATCTAAGTTTTTGGAACTGCAAAGCATCTTCACATTCTAAGTGATTGATCAAATAAAAAAAGAAGCCTCAGTGCAAACAGTGGGAGGCAGAGGCACATGAAAAAACGTTCATTCAATAGATATGATGTGAATCATTTTAATCTGAAATAAAAGAAAAAATTTCAACACTCCGATTTTAACAAAATTGATACAGCTCTAGAGTCACGAATGAGAAACTAAAGATTTCTAAAAATAATCCAAAAATAAGATTTAATTAAAAAAAAAAAGATTAAACTGCCAAATAATCCAATGAATGAAGAGGCAGGTATAACAAACATCAGCATAGTTTCGATCTTAAAGTATAACTAAGAAAAATTTTGTTATAAATATCCCCACTTAAAAAGTACCATTTCATTCTTAGCCATTCGGAATCGAATATATTAGACCTTACTCTCATTCGGGGGGGGGGGGGGAGAAATGTTGCAATTATTAATTTATCTATGCAATGAAATGAGTTAAGAATAATACAAAAACGTCATTATTTATTTATCGCGTTTTTTTAATAAGAGACCAAAATGAAAACTATTTTTGAAAGCAAAATATATAATAAAGTTTTCTAAAAGGTGGCGATTTTCCGATGAGTCACTTTTTATTTTATAGATTAGAAGGATACATGCATTTCAGCATATAGGAAACGATATGACGGGACTGCAAATAAAGCCATCTTAAGGGAAATAGGAAGTATTTCATAACCTTTGACTCATTACCTTCAATGATACAGTCTTGTAAAATAAAAATAAAAACATTTTTAAGCATCTCCATCTTTTGAAAACTAATATAAATCTTTCTTAACAGAAACGATAAGCATAGTCATAATCCAGCATGGATTCTGGATCCGAATGAATCGAAATCTTACTTTTCTGAATACTTTACTTTTCGAATTTAAAAGAATCCTTGAGATAAATGAAACCGCATAAACGTAACATTTATAAGCTTTTATTCCTTTAAAATTCCTTTCAAAAACAACTCGCTCCATTGTTTTGAGGACGGCGAGAATTTTTTTCACCGTGTATTTATTTTATGAGCTTCGTATAATCAGATGTTCAATGACAGGAACAGCTTTTACATATAAAAATATAAAAGCACAAACATTTCATTACAACATTAAACGAATATAAAAGCTGGTTTCATTTCAACTTAGAATCCAAATCAAGAAAGCGCCTTTACATTTACTGGTGTACATTAATATAACAGCCTAAAGAGTGTGATGGATGGAAAAATTAAAATGACCGGCATATCACTGATGAATTGCCAGGCATTTTTGAACATAATCTTCATTTTCCGCAAGAACCTCAAATGTGACGATTTTTTAAATCTTTTATGACTGCAACTTTAGCGGATCTATTTCCGATTATGTTGGTTTTAATGAGTTGTTTCAGATGTGGAATATCTGAAGAAGTGGCAGCAAGTTTTAACATTTGGTTAGAAATTTTTGACTACAAGAGCCGCAGCATTTGGCCATTTGACTTCTTAGCTGGAACGTTTGATTTCAGTTCTAAATCATGTAAAAGTAATTACTTTAAAAAAAAGAGAGTATGAAAAACTTTCAAAGACTAAGATTTAGATTTCAAATATTAGAGTTAAGATTTACACCGGCTGAGGAGATTCTCTAAAATAAATCCAACCCTCACTGAAGAAACCGCAGTCGTTTATGTTACAAACGCATGAACTTTTTGTTAATGTGAGAAATTCAGGAATGGCTCAAAGAATGGCAATTGATAATAGACCAGAGTTCTGTGCGGGCAGTCTATCTTCTTTTGAACATCTTTTGACAATTGACTCGATCGAGTCCAGTGCCTTTCGAGAAAGGATGCCTCCAACTTGTTACTGAAGGAGTGAAATTATTTTTCAAAGAAAATCAAATTTTGAATAATTTGCAAGATTAAAGAAATATCGGCAATGTTATAAAAAAGGTCAAACATATTATTTGGTTCATTTTTGAAACGTTCAGAAGAACCTATAATTTAGACAAATATATTTTATAAGAAAGGTAGTAGTTACTGGTTAATTATTCTGGTAATATCTAAATGAATGCATGTGTTACAATTGAAAGTAGTGCCGTTTAAATAAAGGATTCTTTATGAATCAAAAGAGTATCTTTATATATGTGTATCATTATTCAAGAAATTGAATTAAAAGATATTAAAACTGCATTCCTGATTGTTTAAAAAACTCAATATTTTTTTTAAACAAATATTCTCTACTTTGTCAAAGCGAAATTTTAACAAAATATTCTACACATTTTTGAAGTATTTCTTATTAAAGCAACTCATACCAGCATAAAACATTTTGTTCATGCATGTTAGAAATCACTTAAAAGAAGAGTAGATAAGAGAATGCAGTATGATTCAGTATGAAATTTTTGAGTATTTCGGTGGATACGGAAGAAAAGAATAGAAATTCATAAATGCAGTTAAAACATCTTGTAGGAAGTAAAATAGTCCATGGAAATGCTTTGAGGATGATTAAGTAAAATAAGTGATGTGTAATTTTGCACATTGTTTCATCTCTTACACAAAAGATTATATCCATAGCACGTAATATGATATTCTCTTAAGTAGTTCCTCTTTGTTCTTATACTTCAAAAGGGAGTCAATTTTCTTTCACAACTGATTATAACTTTCTGTTGAGCACCTCATGAATAGTGGCAACGCCACTTCGTAATTATAAACGGATGCTTCGAGTTGAAAGAACGAAAAGATTCTTTGAAATTTGTTAAACACTTTGATTAGGATATCTCTAAAATTTTTATTAACCTTCTAAAATCATCTCAGAGGGTTTAGAAATAATAAAATATATTCAAAATACATTCATGCTCATGAATCCGTATGCACCATTATTTTGATTAAATTTGAAACTTTTCTGGTAAATTATACAAATTATTCCTCTTGTCTCGAAACTAAGGCAAGAGGAAGAACAGAATTTCTGTATTATTTAAGTATTTTGGACATCTGCCTGCATAATTCACTTTTCTGAAATGTAATTACTGCTTAAAACTACATATAATGTAAAAATATATTTACTTATCTCTAGATTTTTTTATCATTAAATGTTCATTGTAAAATGTCCGATTCTTCTTAGAAGTACACATATATAATACTGAGAAGTACACGTGTATTAAATTATTTATGAAATTTTAGAAGTGATTTTGCCATCGCTTCTTTAACTGAAACATATTCAATATATTTATTTAATCACGTTAGTCATCGAATGATGCATATTTTCGCGGCAAAATTTCAAAGCTCTAAGTAACTATTAACAGAAAATTGTAAAATATTCTAAATAATTGGAGAAGAGTTTTTATTCTACAAAAGAATGCTTAACCTACTTTCTGTGAAAGAAGGATTTTAAATGAAAATGTTAACCACTCACCGATGGCGGTGTTATTTCATCCTTCTCGGAAGCTCAAAATAATTTGTGTTTCCTTCTTAAGCAAAGAAATTTCGTTACGAGGGATGAAAGTTAGTGTTGCGGATATCGATTAATTGTTAGAGCATGCAATTTGCGAAATGGAAAGGGAACTTTCCAGCAACAGATGGTTTAGAAGTTTATTAAAAGCAGACATATAACTATGCAAGTTTAAAGAAAATAAATTCTTCTTTTTAACTACAAGAACTATATGTCTATTTTTCCTGCGGTTAAATATTAGAGAATTTTATTATTGATATAGGATATTGTATTAATATGGTGGCAAATTCAGAGACTTGTTAAAAGCAACAAAAAAGAAAAAAATATTAAAACAGAATACTCCCTCAAAAAATCATTTGTTAAAAAAAATTTTTTTTTTCTTTGAAAATGTACAAAATTTGTTTTGTACACATGTTTTGATATCAAGAGAGGGGTGGAGAAAAATCATTTTGGTAGCATATTGATCATGCAGCTTATAGTATGTAAGATAATAATAGAAAGAGAATTGAGCAATGTTATAAACGAAATTTTCCTAGTGCTGTAGCTATCTGCAATTCCGAATATTATTGCATTTACTATAGCGAAATAAAATCAGCTGACCTAAGAGTGTAAAATTGTCCTCTGAATTTGCTTCTCAGTCAGCATAACCTCTTGAATACTATTCATCTATGTACATAGAATTAAGATAAATTAGCTTGCTATATTCCCTAAATGTTAGATCCTATGCAATACATACCTTGCTATATCATATATATGCTATCTATAATTACGCTCGTACATTTGGATGCAGAAATTACTCTTTTTTATCATTTCTTCCTTTGAATTTATTTTCTTTTATGAGGCTGGCATTGACTTCCTTGTCATACAGAACCAGTATTCTTTTTACATAAATTTTATAATTAGCATAAATTTAATCTAATTAGGAAACAATAACAGTCTATTAAACAATGATATTTTTAATGGCGAAGTAATGTTTTAGGAATCGCTTTTGAAATTAAACTACCTTTACTACTTAACTAACTACATTTGGGTGCAGAAATTAAGCTTTTAATCATCATGAAACGGACTCTTTCCACATAAATTCCCTATGAAATTAAACATTACACGTATGTTTCGATTAACAAAATAAATTTCATGTAGAATAATTCACATTTCAAGCAAAGACGAAAATATTGTTTCAATCAATAATTTTAATAGATTTCATTTGAATCTAAGAAACCCAGTAGAAAAATCAACTTAATGCTAAAAAAAATTTCGAAATTTTTTTGTCAAGTACATTTTTAAGAATATTTATCTATTTTCGTGCAAGACAATATGTCTTCTGCCTTGGAGCAATTTAACCTATACAACTTTCGAAAAAACATGTCTTTAATTCTAAAATTCTGTTAATTCTTTAATCCTATAATTTAATGAATTATTTAGACATCTGAAAGCTTGAAAATACCAATTAAAAATTGCTATGGCTTGTTTGCTAATCTAAGCCTCTTGGCACGTAGTAATTTATGCATTAGGTGTAGATTTATAATTACAACTAATAGAGAAATAAATGTTAGCTTTTAAATGTCAAATTATTCCCTATCACAACTGCAAAAAGTAATTTAGATTCTCTTTATAATTAAAAAAAAATTCACTTATTGTGCTTTATTTTAGAAAAAAAAAGTTCCCTTTTCTGGTACGAAAAGGAAATTTTGATTTAAAGCACTTGAATATGTTATCATGTATTGAATTACACTGCATTTAATTTTTTATTATTTTTTTCGATGACCTTAGTAGAAAATTAAATTGGAATTACTTGGAATTAACAACAACAAATAAAGTTACAATAAGATGATCAACATATGATTCCTTTAAAATATCGAAGAAATACAAGAGAATTAATTTTTTAATTAATGCTATTTTGCTAAAATATTGTTTATCAATGATTTATTCATTCATATTTAAATCTGCCTTAAGAAATGAATATTGATATGGTTTAAAACGTTTTATCATTATAAGTATTGAGTGAATATTCTGAAGTAATTTGATATATGAAATCTTTAAAATTTTATCAATGTTTTTTATATTTAATTTCACATAAAACTTACTTTCTCGCTGTTCATTACTCATCGCTTTATTCTCCCTCTTTCTTTATTTTGTAAGACGATTACACAGGTTATAATGGGAATAATTTTCTTAAGATATATGATACAACTTCTGTAAATGTAGCATATATAGAAAATGCACTTAATATGGAAATTATTTGGATATCAAATTATATTCATCTAGCCAGCTGCAAATCAGTAATTTCTGCAACTGCTATTCTGGTTGATAATTCTAGATTTGATCAGCTCTCATTAATGCAACAAGTATCAGCTGCTTTTAATTATTGAAATTTCAGATTTCCAACCGAAACGAAATGCGAAATTAAGTCTAAGGCACGAACAGATCATAAATTTAGAAAAGCACTTCGACAGATCCTAAAGTTCTTAATCATTTTCCTTCTCATTGCAAATTTTCTATCAATTTCTTTTAATTTAAGCTTTTCTGATTCTACTAAAATTGCATATATAATTTTGCTGAGATATTTTTAGGATTTTTGTTTAGTAATAACGATGAAAAGATGAATTATTTGAAGAAAGCAGACTTTATAGAAATTATTAATTTTAAAATAAAATATTTTTTTTATAAAACAGTCGTTGAAGATTAAAAGCGATAGTATTCTCCAAAAGGAAAAAAATAAACCGAAATTCAAAAGTAGTAATCAAAGGGCAATATTTTCATTCTGCGCTATTACAACTTTTTATTATGTCAAAAACAGCTATATTTTAAATCTCTCAATTTCAAATATTGTAATTGTCATTCGGTTTAGTACAGAAATGCTAGAGTGTTTCATTCAGAGAGCAGTGTTTGATTTTTTTAGATAGAGGAATCATTTAGGAAGGTAATTCTATAACATGCTTTTTATTTCTACATATGTTACCAGAAAATCTTTTCTCCTCACAGCTTTTTTTTCATTTATCTCAACAAATGCGATAAATATTCTGTCTTTAGAACTTTAATACCAATTTGTTTTAATTTCGTGTCTACCACATTTATTTAATACAATTGTTAATAAATATATATAATTTAGTATTTAACTGTAAAATTCCCATTTCGTTCTTGTATACTTCTTCATAAAAATGTATACTCATGCGAAGTTATTTTAAATAATTTTGTATTTAATGTCTATGTATGTAATGGTTCATACATGGTGCCTATGTATCTAATAGCATGTAACTGAAAAATAATTATAAATATTAAATAAAATATTATTTGATTTCGCGTGGGCTCTACTATTAGAGAACAAAGTAGAGGCGCTCTGTTATGCTCCCAATACGACATGAAAAATGCATTAGGTTTCCCTATGTTCAGTTGACCTCAGAATATGATTCGCAGAAGAATGTTTACTTTCTTCTTGCGGAAAACAACGTTATATGCCAATTTGATGAACGACTGACGAAGACTTCATACCTAATGATCATTATTCATACCCTGCTTTAGCTTTGACAGAATAAAATTCTAATTTATTAAACTAGAATCAAAAATTACATTTGATTGTTTATAGTAAATTTAAAAAACAAATAACTCTGAAATTCAATAAAAATAATCATCAGAATTTCATCAGAATAGTTCCATATTCGCTGGAAAGGTTCAAAAGAGTTTATTTTTTAATCACTGGAATCAATCTTTGAATGCTTCAATTTCGGAGACATTTCGAATCTCAACCAATCATATTTGAGCTTTAAAAAAAAAAAATAAGGGGATGGTAAATCCGAATCATACTTCATGCGAAAATGAGTAAATAATTATATCAATGAAAGACTTTCTTATTTATTTACCTTTTTCTAGAGAAATTTTGAGACAAATACCAGTTTGTGCAGACGTAATCTGCCGGTTTTGATGAACCATAGACAGTGACATTAATCTTTACTGCACGAAATAGTTCCCAGATAGAAGTTTTTGACAGTGATTTCAATATGCGTTTATTCTGTTCACTAGGGCTCAATTTACGTGAAAGATTTAGTGCTTTTTTATGTTTGGTATTTTTTTTTTTTTGATATAAACATGCGATCAATATTTTAAACAAACCAAAGTAATGGCTTGTAAATTAAATCAATGAAAGGCTTTCAAATCAAATTATTTGTAGAATAAGAAACATTTTCTTTAAATAAAAATAGTCTTGTATTGTTTTTTTATTGCTAACATACTTTGCGCATCAAATGAATTTTATTTTCTAAAAAGAGATTTTTTCTCAATGCGATTTGTCCCGTGTTCCATATTTGGCATCTAAGCTTATTTTCAATACAGGAAAAATGCACCATGCGTTTTGTATATTAACGGACTGAAAGAAAAGAGAATATCTCAGCAGGACATCCAGAATTAAAGTGATGTTTCGAGAACATCCTCGTCTGTAATCCAATGGTTAACATTTAGCGAATTGGCTTCGCTCAAGAAATAAATTTCAAACAAATTATAATCAATTGTGTAATATTTTAAAAAAGCATGGTTTGAATTGGTTAGATTGGAAAATCATCAATTTAAAATTGTTACTTAGAATAATTTTTTAACACTAATAAATCTTATATATTTGATGATTTATTGAAAGAATTTTATATGAATATTTGGTATGTAAATCATAACCATTAGGAAAGATATTAAAAGGAATATTATGAATAATTGGACAATGAGTTATGATAATAGCATTTAACCATCTAGATTTGAATCACATAATTACGCTCAAAAGGACTTAAAAATGAACGATTTGACGCATTAATTCCTTTATACTTTTTCATGTAGCAAAAGTCATTCGACTATTTAATAATATTTCGACTATTTAATAATAACATTATTAACTATTTAATAATGTTTTTGTATTCATCACCTGTGCCTTTACATAACGAAATACATTTGCAGGTAACAACAATACAAATAACACGATAAATTTGAAACTTAAAGGGTTAAAAATTATAAACTAAATCATTCGTAATAAATTCTGTAAATATTCGTTTCTTATTTTAGAACTATTCGTGAAGATATATTTTGATTCCTTTTGAATGAATGAGAAATGCATTTTTTGTTGTTGTTTTAAATATCGTTTGAAACAATTACCGTATAAGTGTTTTACTGATAAATTTGTTCCAGGAAGGCAAAGGTAGGGCATACAAACTTAATGCATAGTAAAAAACAACAACAACAACATTCTGATGATTCTTTTTTAGACATTTTACAGAATTTCATTTAACTTTAAATAATTCTTAATGTATTATTGACAGTATACGAACACATGCTTAAAATATTTATAACAATATTTAGTTCATCTGTGTGAAGATATTTAAGCAAGTATAATTTTAGTAATAATGTTGTCATATAACAAAATTAGCCTCTCAAAAATTAAAAAAATAGTAATATTATTTCTAAAAATTAAATTTTATTATAATCATGAAAAAGTTTTTCTTTGAAGGCAGTGTAGAATATGATTTTAGTATGCTATAAAAACATCCTATTAAACTTAGATATAACACCATATTAAAATTAAGAATTAAAAAAAGAAATTATTTAAAAATTATTAAATTGTGTAGAAACAGTACTATTACATTCATTGAAATCAGCAGTATTTTCCAGAGTGAAGAAAATTTAAGAGAACAGCTGATAATTTATTAAATATGTCAACAAACATTATATACAATAATAATTGAAAAGAAACAGAAAACAGATTTTAAATTAATGAATACATAGGCAGATGATCTAACATTTATAATGTTTAAAAACATGACGCGGTATGTTTGGTATACTGCCCGATTTTCAGAAGAAAGACAAACATTTTTTAATGTAAATGAAATTTGTTTTCAAAAGATCTATTAAATATCGGATTTATGAACAATCTTTCTTTTATGAATTGTGCTAGTTGATTGTATCTCGTTTCTAATATTTTGTTGGTAATTAATATTTTGGTTCTTTTGCGTCACTGAAAATTAATGAATGTAGAATAAATTTCTAAAAAAATATTGAATAAAATTCTTTATGATGTCAGTAATTATAATTCATATTTATCTTTTTTTAAGTTACATTCGTAATTATTTTGCAGCTTAAAATTAAATTATATTTAAGTATTCAGTAAATGGACATTTATTTTGAATTAAAAATAGGAGTAAAGAATTAATTAATACTATCTGTAAATTGTTAATTTAATTTAAATGTTTTTTTAAAGATCATATTTAAATTTATAATTATTTTTCTTTATTAAATTTATTACAAAAGAAAATAGAAGTACGGTAGGGATTGAAAAACAACGATTCTACTTTTTCATGTATTATCCAAATGCTGATTATTATAATTTAGGTGAATGTTTTAATATTTATCACAATATAATGCACAAATGAATTTCAAAATTTTTTATTTCATTAATTGTATAATAGACATATTTCGTCATACATTCGAACGAAATAACGAGTGTTTCGACTTTTAAGATTTCGTGAAGAAATAGTGATTTTGAAAGAGTTGAGCTTATAGACGTAAAAATGTAGAGAAGATTTCAAATGAATAAAATGCAGTCGTCTTTTAGTATTTTGTTGCAGATACAATTTCGGAAAAAATTCTAAACCAATCCTGTTTTGGAATATTCTGCTTCGACAATTGTCAAATAATGAGCCAAGCTTTTGTCAAACAGGAGGGCATTTTTCTCGAATATGCTGAGTCATAGAATACTTTATTTCTTGATTTGGACGAAGGAGCCTGGCTATTTTTGAAATTCCAATAGTAATTTTTTTAAAGATATATTAAAATGTTTTCATCAAAATGAATATTTCTTTATAGCCGCATTTGTGGCAACATTATACAAATTTGCAAAAAGATTTTTCTTTTTCTTTTATACATTACTTGATATTAAATATTAATTAAAAATTAAATCTATAAATCAGTAAAACATTTATAAAATTTAGGAAAATGTTCCCTTCAGATATACGTAAAAGATCATTTTAGTATATATTTTTATTGAATAAATACATTTTCAAAGTTTGAAACGAGAACAAAATTGTTAATTTCTATATTTGTATACATTCCATATCGTATTTAATTGATTTATACTCATTATTAACTGAATGACGTTTTAGAGTTTAATAGTAGAAAAGAACCATAAAAAAGGAAGTATTAAATTTTTATCATCAACTTCATTTATAATGAGGATATATAATTGCATTTATATCAATGAAAATCTTATTATGGTAGGTGGGGTGTTGCTATATATTAGTTATATTCTTTGCACAATATTCTTCTCGATTGCAACTAGGAACGATCATGATTTTTTCTTGATAAACATGGTCTTTAATGGAGACAATCAAAAAAGCTTCCTAATGGAGAAAAAGTTTCAAATGAGGAAAAAACTAATAGGAGGATGTTTTTTATAGCTTCATTAAATTGAGAACAATTAAGCTCTCTGAGGTTGTTTCTCAGGTAGAGCGAAAAAAACAAAAAAAAAAACAAAAACAAAAAAAAAAAAAACAGATGCGTATTTTTTTCAGAATAAAAGTTTGAAAAAAAAATTCTAATTGCGAGTACTTTGAGCTTCCTTTGTCATAAAAAATATAATCTATTAAAGGCTGTTTTGGGCTGAGAACATTTCAGTGCTAAAACAAAAACTGAGTCTCATCTACGAAGAAAATAAGAATGTTGTAAACTTCTTCTGTCGGAGTATAATTTCATATGCGAAGTGTAATTTATAGAAATTTTGGCTACAAAATTAATTAACTGCTCAAAGAAAAAATGTTTTCAAACTTTATTATGAGGAAAGTCGCAAAGTGCACTCACCGTATTGTGGCAGTGATACTTTTTGATCAATTGATTTTTCCCCCACTTCAAATAACATTATCAAAGAAAATATTGAAGGAACAATCAAAGGGATATAATTTGAAATGCGTTGTTCCGTAAAAAAGGAAAGTAAATTGAATGATATTTCATGGACCTATTTTTTATCTTCTTACTCATCATTCACCCAGATGACGGGTCATTAAAAGTTTAGATTCTTTATTGTAAAATAATTGTAAGCTTCAAACTAAAATAAGTAGTTTAAGGCTTCTAAAATAACTCGTAATATTTTAGAAGCCTTACACCATTCTGTTCATTGTACAATGTATTTCCCAAATTTTCTGTCGTCTGCCCTTAAATTTGAATGAAAGTGATTAAATTTCAATCAATGAAGAAACGGTTTTACTAAGGCCTAACATGTTTTTTGAAAATAGGAGTATTGAAGATAGAATTATTTAACACTGAAATCTTACGTATACTACAGAATATTTTTTTTTATAATTTATGCAATACCTCAGAGGAAAATTTCATAAAAACGTCTTTGATTCAACATAAAATTTAGTTTATAACGTTAAGAAAGATTTTACTGAATATAGTCATAGAATCATAGAATCGTGGTTAAAAATTTATAATTGATTTCATTTATTTGCTCAAATTGCATAAAATATAACTCTTTATCTCATTTTTTCTAGATTATACTCTTTTTACCAATGGTTTATAAATTAGCTCTTAAATTTCTATTAGAATTTCTATTAGCTCTTAAATTTCTATTAGAATTTAATATGGATAAGCCAACTTTAAATAATGAGAAATATTGAATAAAGAAATAGTTTTGAAATGAATTACTGAACATTTTCTCTTGTCATTTTTTCCTGCAAATATCATATTTATTTTTTTCATACAGACATGTTCTAAAAATTACACTTTTCTAGGTTTAACTTGCAGTGAAAGTTAACTTAATCTTTTAATTTGAGCTTTTTTCAGAATAATACTGTGATGTGTAGCAGAAAGCTATTTTTTTTTCCGAGCACGCATAATATGATCGTAATGGTTAAAAAAAAAAATATGTTTTTATATAAAATGTATTACTGAAAAAGAAATAAAAAAAATCTATAATTAAATTTTTGATAATATAAGTTTTTTGAATTTTAATAACTTGAAAATAATTTTTCTGCTGCAATATTTTCAGAATTATCGCAGAAGACGAATATGTGCTCGATTTCTTTATCAATTGAAATTCTAACTAAAATACCAAACAAATCGATCCAAGGAGCACATTATCAAAATATACATATGCAATGTTTGATAGCTAAAGGCCAAACGGTGTGGCCTGTAAAGAGCCACACATGCGTGCGTTCTCATTAATCATTATCAAAAGTAGAGGTTAATTTTTTTCTCAGATTGTGTATTAAATTACATGTGAGAAATGTTAGAAAATTTGCTGGCGCCGCTAAATGGAAATGAAATTTGTGGTACGTTGCAGCAGCGGTTATATCTACCGATGCCTAAATAAGTGGGATACAAATTACGATTGCGAATTTGACTGCATTAGCATAGACAGATGATAATCATTGGTATTCTGTAACGCCTGAGTATCGCTATGTAAGATTTTGTCGAAAATTTAATGCTTGATACATGAAATGAAATGAGGTTTTACGAATACATTTCAATTTCACTCACAGGCTAGGAAATATCTGAATTAAAAACTTAAACTGTCATTTTAATCACGGTAGGTGGAATAAGGTTCAATCCTAATTGCTATTTTAAAGACAATGTGGGATTGTCTTCCCGAATGAATAATTAAATAACGCGAATAATGATTATAGCTATTTTTATTTCTTTACGGGAAATTCAAATTTTACTCAAGAAACTGTAAATCTTATAATAAATAACCAAAATGATAATACCTAACGACTATTCTAATAATTCAATAATTAAAGGAACAGATTAGAAAAAAATTGTCATCCGAGTTTTTTTTCTCTTCAAGGTTTTGCATGTTGATATTTTCGTCTTTAGAGAAGATTGTTAGTTTATATATATTTGATCATGCAGAAAAACACATTTTTGGAATTATGGCCGTATGTGGACGCGATCATTTAAAATTGCTTTAAGTTAGAAGGATAAAATTTGGCATAGAAATAAACACTTCATTTATAAATTTCCGACAAATTTTGAACGAAATCCATGCAGAGAAAGCTTGCCTATTTGGTTATTTAAGTAAAAACGAGCACGATAAGTTCAAAACGTAAAAAGCTAAAAAGAAAAAAATTGTTATAAAATTTTTCAGAATTACATTTATTCATTCAAATGACATAAAATACGATGCTTTACTTCACTTAAAATATTTTTCTTGCTGGAAAGGCATGTTATCTCTAAAAATTTGTCCTGATTAGAGTGGAGATTCAGAATAGAAAACGGCAGTTCTATAGAAATAACAAATAAATTATCTAGAATTCTTAGTAAAGAATGAAGCTGCTAGAAAAGAGAGGAATTTTTTCCCCAAGAAAAATTTTCTTTCCAAATAAATTGTTATGCAATAAAATATTTATTTTTATCTGAAAACTGAGCAACGGTAAAATTCGGCACCACTGGGTTTTAAAATTAATTTAATTTTGGATTAAAGAAAACAATTTAATATTTGTAAAAATTGCAATTTAAAAAATTGTTACTTTATTAATGGAAGTTACTATATGAGCGGCTTTATACACCGTAATAATTTCATTTTTTCTTTTTAAAGATCCTCCACCCTATTTTTTAATGGATTCAGTTACTTAAAAAAAGGCGAAATGTACTTCCATAATCACAAACATATAAAAGAATGAAAATAATTCATTTGATTATAACTAATTAAAAATGATAGTTTCATTTTTGCTTCTTTTTACCCGAGATCTTCCAAGTTTTTCATTAGTTTCTGCTTTCTATCTTGCGGCAATATAGTTGGCGTTTATATAAAATAGTAGATTGAAAGCATTTTGTTTAGCAGACGTTCTGAACCTTTTTTCTAAGAGCATCCTTAATGCTGTCAAACAAGGAAATGCCCACGTCTTCCTTATATGGTTGTGTTTTTTTATCTGTCATCGAAAACAATAACATTGACGCTTCATGAAACTAAACATCGAAATTTCTTTAAAAACATGGAAAAAGGAAAAATATGGAGAGATAAAGCTACTAAATAAAAATGAATTAAAATAACAAGCTTATCGGATAAACACTACTTAAAAATACATCCACTCACATTTATTTTTTATTTTGGTATAGTTCTTTATCCTTTATGAAATCCGGTTTTCCGATTTGGAAGTTTGTTTATCCTTACATGCTTTTTATTTATCTCGTTTTTTTTCGATTCACGTTCTAATGGAGTTTTATTGTTTATTATTTCAAAGTGCCATGGACGAAAATGGAGTCAGCGATTTTTTTTACTTGTTTTGAAATACAGTGTTTTTATATACGGCGGAATCTCGCCTAACCGGCACAATTCGTTTTCGAATCTTGCTCGCAATGCAAACCACTCGTTGAAGGAAATCATTTTTTCCATAGAAACGCATGTAAAATAGGACAATGCGTTTCATTCCGAAAAAATGCACATTTATAATGATGTGATTTATTATATATAATACTTATTCTGTTTATAAGAAATTTTTCTACAGGAATTTTTTCGCTACAGTTCAAAATTTGGCAAAAAACGAGACAAAGTTTTATGACAAAAATTGTACATTTTTGTCAAGTTTAGAGTTAATCAGTCAATTGTGTGAAGACAAACACCACAAATAAACCAGCGCGAGTGGTCTCTTCAAAATTTTCTAGCATGCTCTCTAAAAAAGAATTTATGTTTTGGATGCGTTTTTAAAAATCGAATTGAAACTAAATTTAACGCGACACTACAAATGCAGTACCAAAATCTAATCTTACTAAAGTTGATGTATTTAAGTTTTTATATTTTAGTTATCGCATTTGCATGCTACAGAAAGTACAGACTTACCCCCATGTTCGATTTAGTTCAAAATTTGATGGTTTTCCACAGTATAAATATTAAATCTGTGTGCATAATTTTATGTATCTAGCTCTCTTCGATTTGTAATTATTCTGTTATATTCTTACAGCCGGATAGACAGTCTTCCTGGCGAATCGAAGTGAGCAGTGGACTGCACTTTTGCTTAAACTTCTTTATTTACTCTATATACACTCCTTTTGTGGTGAGATCATATAATACATGCCTGATTGCGGCATTGCATTGCGGTTGGCTTTGTTAAGCTTTGCAAACTTTAGTTGTTTACAGCTTCTGCGGGGGCTGGGGAGCCGATGCGGGTCAACGTACTAATGAACCCCTGAAAGACTCGACCGGAAGGGCGGGTAACGGGGTTGCCGTCATTTTAAGATTGTCAAGTGTGGCGTTCGCGTGAACCTCTGAATAGAGTTTGCTCAAAATTTGATAATAATCGACAGATTTCATGTAAGAACCCGATATCAAATTTTAGCTGGCCATCTCAAAGCGGGTTTTAGCTATCTGTCTCACATATAGACAGATGGACAGGCAGGCGTTATGCCAAAAATATGTTTTTTCTAATTCAGGGAGATCTAAATCGTGGAAATTTGTCAAAATCTAAAGTTCGATTTTTTTTTACCAATATTTTCTCCATACTCATTTTACCTGAAAGTAAAAGTAAAGGAACTAAATGGATGAAATTTGCATATAATTTTTTCTTATCAGTATTACAGATATGTATAAAATTTTGGACCCAATAGGAACATGAGTTGATTTGTTTGTTATTCGCATGTTAAACCTCGATACTTAAGAATACAATTATGTGGATGAGTAAAATTAGGCATGTGGGTTCGAGGATAAACACTTAAATGAGTATCGAATTTTAATCCCAGTCGGTGGAAAAGAAAATGTCAAAAATAAGCACGTTCGAGTCTTATTCTTATGCGTCCAAATAAGCGTATTAAGCAATATATCGAATATATTAATACAGAATGCTCCGCATAGTATCGAGAGGCTTAATATACCGCTTGCACCAACTTAGCACTTCCGGATTTTGATTATTTTTATTAACAATTGCGAGATGTTATTAAATAATCTAAATAATAATATTTTACGTTGCACTTTGAACAATCTAGGAATCTTCACTTTTTCATAGATTTCGGTTTCTTTATTTGAAAAGCTTTTTCTAGAGGCTAAAGTGATATCTACCATTTCGATGTCTAATAATAAATTCCATATTAAATGTGTTACACTGCTTGTTTCTTTTAATCAAATAAGAGAGATAAAAGAGTAAGGATTTACAAATAGGGAATCAATAATTGAGATTAAAAAAATAAGAATCTCAGTGTGTATCAGTCAATGCAAACAGACTTTTCTTTCAATTTCTTACTGTTCGTTAAATAAGACAGATATATAAAATATTGAAACAATCATTAATACAATTTTTTTTCAAATCCTACTATTATTTAAACATAAAAGAGAATTTTTAGAGTATGTTATTTCTAAAAAAGACATACGATCGCCATTGAAGATAATGTATAAAAAAACGAAAACTGCAATTACAATATTTAAATACTTATTATTTTTTTTTACCTTTTTAGTTGGTTAACGCTACAATATTTACCTTTTCAGTTGGCTAAAGAAAAAAAAATTATTCTTCATACATTTTTATAGAGAAAAATGGGTCTAAAGGAAAACAGAATTTTAAATATCCGAAATCTACAATTACAATGGAAACAATTTAGAACTCACATTAATTAAAAGGGATTTTCTATGTATTTCAGACGGTTCATAAACTGAAATTTAAATCTATCTACAAAATTTTTCCTTAACTATGATTAGTGCGATCATAAAAGATATATTTTAAAGTCTTTAATAGAGAGAGATAAAAATACCTAGAATCATTTTATTGAGAATATAGATTCAACTGAGAAGAAAAAGATTACATATATATTTTTCTGAAATATAGAGCTGTCAAGAAGATGCAGTTCACAATAAATTATTAGCTGTGATTTTTAGAATCAAAGGGCTCGAATGCAAAATAATAATAATAATAATTAAACAAACAAATATTTCATGTTGGAGATAATTCATATTTGCATGATAAAGCTAAGATGACTCCTAGAAAGGAAAATTTGAAAACTTCTGAGCATCCTCGTGAAGGTAAGACCAATTCTCTAGAAATTATTCTTTCATTTCCATTTTTTAGCGAAACATATTTGATTATTAAAAATTAATGTCATAATTTCTTTAATTTTGTCTAATTATTCTATAAGTTCTTCAGCTTACTTGAATATGGTTTCTGTTTGATATCATTTTCAAAGGAAGTGTTATTTATTTTTAATGGATTTTTGGGAAATTTTTTTATTTAAATTTTATGAAAACAATAGTTAGATAATTTTTTCAATAGTATTTACCTTTCAAGATCACCATTCAAATTCATCTCAAAAGTGTAATTTTTGTTTTACTTGGAAATTTTAGTGCAAGAATTTTCTTGCTGTCTGAATTTGAAAATTAATTAAGTAATTCAATTTCCTAGAATTTGGTGGCATTAACTTTAATAGATATATAGATTTCATATATCTATTAGTATTTCATATATCTATACTTAAAATTTGAGAAACTAAATGCACATTAAAAAAATGTGGCTGTAGATAGTCTATTGTCTGCCTGAATTTTGTCTACTTTTGTGGATGCACGGAAAGTAAATAAATTCAAAGAAATCGCATAATCATTGTGAAAAAATAAATTGAAATAAATCTTTCATTTTTATGTAGTTTGGAAGAAAAGAAAATTGCACTACATTAATGAATCATTTATGCTATTGAATATGCACCAACGAAAAGAGAATTCTGATTATTATCCATTTATGAATAGAAACGCCGGCGTCCTAGAATAGGGGTAGCGTGTCTCCCCCGTGATCTGGCCGTCCCGGGTCCGGGTCCCGGTTTGGGCATGGTTGTTGTGTGAATGTGCCCTCCTGTAAAAAGGGGTTGTGCGAGCGAATGAGTGATGCGTGAGTAGCAAAGTCGTACTCTTGGCTCTAATTGGCGCTACTATAAAAACAAGAGACGCTAACCCTCCGGCTTAAAATCGCTTTCTTCGTAACACCGAGCTAGTCAGTGACAAGTGCCATAAGAAACTACAACAACAACACGAATAGAAGCACTGTCAATAAAAAATTAATAGCGCTTAAAAAAGAATTATAGTAATATAATAGAAAGCTTATAGACACTTGAGACAAATTAAAAATCTATATTAAGATGCCTGGAAATTAAAAGAATTATAAATCATCACATTTTATAGCGCTAGCATTCATTAAATTATATTTTTCTTAAATTATATGAGCAAAACAAATTTAGTAATGAAACCTTTTATTTGTTAAAAATCATTTTTACATATAACTTGTTTCAGTGCAATTCCTCTTTAAAATTCCATTTTTATTTCTGCTTCAAAGAAAATGTACTTATTTGAAGGAGAAAAAATGAAATCAAAAATTTTAAATTTCATCATTTCAAAGTTTTAGGTTTTATTTCACTTTTAGAATTAAATTATTACTTATTGAGGTTACTTAAATTACGATCATTTGTCATGTTTTTTTTGTTTTTGTTTAAAAGCATTTTTATGCTATAGAGATTTTATTAAGTGCATTTATTGATTTTTAAAAAATCACTTGAATTAAATTAATCAAGATTAACTTCAGTTTTCGTTATTCCTCAACAACAAAATCTCCAGCAAGTTTTAAATCGTCGTGAATGTCACGAAGGAACAAATTGCGATAATCATTCATGTGCGAACTGCTTCCTTGCGCTGCTCGAATCAACATTTTTTTCTGGTTTTAAATCTTTGAAGGCATGAATCTGAAATATTCTCTGTCGTTTCTCAGGCATTTGATTGGAGAAACTGGCAATTTTTGCTCCATTTAATGGATTTCGATCCAATAGAATGTCATATTCGGTGACAATCTTTTATGAAAATGCATTTTCTAGAACGATTCAGTAGTTTTGTAGCTTCGTTAATGCTTGTAACCTCTTGAGGTAGAAATAACTTAGCTTCTCTTTCTAAAAGAAAAAAATCGTTGGAATGAAATTGCGATGGAATTTGGAAGTATTAAAAATGTTTTGCTTCACCTTAAAATGCCACTCATGTTTTTGTGAGTTGCGGATATCATTTTATCCATAGCTTTTAAGTTTTCTTTTCATTGCAGTCATTTTCTAAGAAACTCCTTTTCCTTCGAGATTAATTTTTAGAAAATTTCGTAGCTTTATTAAAAAAATAAATTCCGACTAGAGTTATTCAAATAAATACATTCTTTTTATTCTTATATGTTTTGTTTCTTTTATTTATGTTACAAAAATGTTATTTTTTTATGGTTAAGACCGATTAAAAACTGATTGACATTTCTTCGAACTTTAGCAATTTTTAGTATTTTCATTAAAAGAGAAAAAAATCTATTATAACATTTTGTTTAGAAGTATATCCATCAAGCATCATGATTTGGAAGGAATTTGCTAATGATGCACACTATTTCTTACTTTGATTGATTGAAAATTACAAAACTGATTCAGTAAAGAAGAGAAGAGAAATTTAAGAAAGTGCACATTTAAGATATCTCAAAGAAATAGTGTATTTCCGAACAAGGAAATAAAATTGTTCGTTCGCATATTGTGCATGAAATCAAGCTGACCTAAAAATTGACATGTTTTGTGTATGTGACAGTAACCACAAAGAGCAACTCTAACTCGGCATTAAGGCGCAGGGAGAAATCTAACCGATCAGAGCGCCAGGACTGCATTGACAGGAACTAAGCCTTATGAGCCATTACCGGCAAAGATATAATCTATCCCGTAGGATGCTAGTCCTGTCAATGGTAGGGTAACCACCCCCATAACCATAACCATCCCAACTCCACGCCCCGGTGAGAGTGTATTATAGTAATAAGGAAAGATTTGAAAATCTGATGATCTGTGTTGCATGTAAGTATTGTTCGAATAATGCATTGCACAACTGTTGCTTTGTACAGGTGTTGAAAATATTCATCTTGAACAAATTTTTAAACTTTTCAATTAGTTCTATTTGGCCATTTTCAAGAAAAGTTTAGGAGTTATTTTCTGATTCCACCCTTTTAATAACGTATTGTGATACGTGTATAATCCTTGAAATATACTATGCAAGACTTGTTCAGACACTATTCTGAAGTATAAAAAAAGTGATATAATTAAATAAAAATCCTTTTAATTTTTCTGAAAATGTTGTAGACAGAAATTTGAAACTTTGTGCCCACATAGATGAATATAAGAAAAAAAAAATGTTGTGAATTGATACTTTCAGATAATGAGATTTGTATACAAATTTCATTTTTTTCCTTGCCAGTCTTCACAGAAATCGAAATGTATTCATTCATTTGTTTACCTTATTTAAAGAAATCTTTTATTAGTGTTCATGCATATGAGTGTAATATTTGAGGACCTCACAAATAGACAACTTCCTCTATATGGAACAATTTATTTAACCAACAGTAAGTGAAAGCATATTTTCAATTGAAGGATTATTTTTTATTTGATTCGATAACTGAGAGACCCCTATTTTAAGCACAAAATTAAATGTCTCATTCTTTTGAAATTAGAGAATCAGGGTACACAACATTCCATTTTTAAAGAAATTGAAATTTGATGCTTCTCAGAATTAGCAAATCAAAAATCCGCATTCATGTAGATATTTGTTTTACTCGTCACTCTCAAATAAAAATTTTTACATTTTTGATTTGGCGAAATTAATATTAGAATTATTAGTACATTATTATTACTATTATTTTAAGAGATCTGCACGATAAAAAATGATAAATATTTTTTAAAGAGGATTCAAAAATCAATGAGAAGGAAATTGTTAATACATATGTAGAGGAATGAGTGAGGAATAGATAGCGCGCATTTCACAATTATGACGTGGCGTGCTAACACCTTGGCAGCCGGTCAATAGATGTGACATGCTACAAGCAGGTAAAGATTTCGTTTTTACCTCAAAGAATAGTCATCTGAAGCCTATATAGAAAGCCAACAAGAAACTTACGAAATACCTGTCCTTCCCCCAATATATTTAAAGAAGGCAGATAATTGAAATGAAAGGAAGAACATGATTGGTCAAATTAAGAGACCCAGCAGAACATATCATTGGGTGCCAATCACATGTTGCTCAAAGAAAAACAACTTTTATGTGTTTGTGCGCAGTCGGTTATAAGATGGTTCATCACAATCTGTCGAAAACTAATATTACATGCGCTCCCTGTTCTCCTGATGGGCCTTATTTAATGCATGGGATCTCTTTTTCTTTTCAAGAATTTTAAATAAAAACTCTTCCAGAGTAAGTGATTTCTGCCATCAGATGCACTGTAAAACTGAGAGAAGGCTTACCAACGAATAGAATACAGCATATGAAGGGTCTGCGGTTGCCTGGTGGTAAGATTCTGGCTTCGGAACCGGAGGGTGGTTCTTCGATTCCAACGAAGAACCGCCGTGTAAGCGGGTCTAGTAGACGTTAAATCTGTCGAGGTCAGATGTCCTCCCGCAGGTGAGGTGTGGAAGTTTGAAGAAGGGGTGCGAACTCAGGTGTTGTCATCATCATCTGATTCACGTTCAATCTAAAATCCATCCCAAAATATCCCTAGTGTTGCTTTAAAATACGGACATTAATATAACTAAATTAAAATAAACTGAAGAGAAGAAAAAGTGGAGAGTACGAAGTACGAGAGTGAAGAGTGCGAAAAATGCATTGCATATATAATGGGGAGTATTTTGGAAAAGCTCATAAAAATTTAGAATATAGGTATCGGTAATTATTTTTTATTAATTTATGATCATTATTTATTTAATAGTATAGGTACTTTGTATGTTAAACAAGTTTTAAATATGAACAAGTTATTTAGTCTGAATATAATTACTGAAATGGTAGCAAAGTAGGTAATATGTCAAAAAAAAAGCACTTTTAAAAAAATCCTTTATGTTCCTTGCAGTATCAGTCTTCTTTAATACATAAGCAGTAATAGCAAAATCTGTGAAATTGAGAATTAGATTTCATATTTTGACTCAGTTATCCATTTAAATAAAATTGTTCTAATAAATAATAATAATAAAAATAATTTGAATTTTATGATTGTTTAATGAAATGTGTATTTAAAATTTGAGCAGACATATTTATTTAAACTGAAAAATTGCATAAGAATAGCAGTTAAATAGAAATCCAGAAACACGAAATATTTATTGTCTATAGATTCAGTTTCACCTACTTCAATTTTTTCTATGTCTATTCTATTATCCCAGATTTTTTTTACTATGATTTCTTCTGCTTTTCAGTTTTAAAAGAATTCAAACGTATCATTTATTCCCTTTTTAACTTTTACTTTGAACTGACACAAAAGAAAAAAATATGTTTGAGGGTAAGAATGAAATAACTGGTGAAGAAAAGATAATTTCCTTGGCCTCAACCCTTGGGAGTTGTTTTGAACTCGAACCAGAAAAATCTGTTTAAGTTTACACTTTTTTTCTCTTTCTACTTGTTGCCCCATTTTCCTTTAGAAGACAGAATTTACTATATTGCAAATTTTTTAATGTCAATTTCTGATGAGAATCGCAACCTTATATCATAGTAATAAGATTTTCTTTCTTATATTTCTGCACCATACTATTTGGCCCTAATTTTCAAGCAAAACAAACGATCTTTCGATTTCGAGATTCCTGGTAAAACAATTTCACAAAGACCAAGGTTTGGTCCCATTGAAAAATAAAATGTTTGTTGATGGACCAAACCAAATATTAAATATTTTGCACGTTTCCTACTTACTTTTTTACTTTTCCTTTCCTTTTTTTTTGATTTTCTAACCGTTTCTACCATTTATAAGAACTCTGATTGTTTTTAATGTAAAAATAATTCTAAATTACGAAAAGAAAGAATATTATATTTTCCCTCTCACAGACGTAAAGTGCAATATTCTGAGAATGCAATGCGGAATAAATATGCAAATTGTAAATATGGTATTATACAAGCAGAATAACTATTGTATCGAGGGAAAAGTCAGTTTTGATTTATTAGATTAGCACATTTCTGAACATAAACTAGGTAAATTTAGAAGAAATAATGTAGAATAAAAACGGTGGCGCAGATAACGCCTACAATCTTCTCGTCCACACCAGGGAAGAGACTTACGTGTGATCGACTTCTTCCTGTCTCTATAATATCAACTGTCATCTCTATAACCCGCATTTATAGTGTTGGAAACCGGAATAGAACAAGCAGTTGTGAAATTCCAAACCTAGTCTCTGCCCCAAACATCCCGTGGAAAGTATAAGCTTCAGTAACTAGAGATGTATGCATGAACGTAAATAAATTCTTACAGGAATTATTCTAGATGATTTTTTTATAAATTAAAGAAACTGATCCTTCAGTGATTTTACTCCAACTATTTTGTTCATACGAATAATTGATGAAAATAATTATAGTAAAAAGTTTAAGTAATATATATTTTTTAATTTCAGAAATGTCAACGGAAGAAGCTTTACCTCAAAAATGCTAACAAGAACAAAATTCGAACAATACATTTCTTTCCAGTAATCTTTCATGACAGAAACACACTTAAGCCATTAAAAGTTGAAAAATTTTCTTTGTGCTTTTTCTCGAAATCATCGAACAGAGCGTGTCTTGAACACTAAATTCAACAGTCATTGTTCCGCAGCGGTAAATATTTTCGCTTATATTAACTGGTGCGGGACAAAAATATAGAATGTGCATTCATATGCAAATTTTCCAACGCTTCTTTTAACGAAAGCCGCAGCAACAATTTCCTTTGATGAAAGAGAAAACACTTTATTTTCTGGAAGCGAGCATTTTAAATTCCTTGCCAATTGATGTATAAGCAAATGGATTTCAATCAAAATGAAGGTCATTTTTTGTGATAACTAATTATGTCAACAATTCATTGAACGAGACTTTCGAAGCTGCATTTTTTTTTTTTTGCAAACATTGTGAAATTAGAGCTATTTTTGGTGAAATTGAAAATTTTATTATGCATCGTCTTTCAAAAATGTGGTCGTGGCTCAATTGTAATGACTATTTATTTAAGAAAGGATAAATAAAGAGAATCGCAATCATTTTTGGGATAAATTTGAAACATTAAGGTTTGATGTTACTGAAATTTTCATAATGGAAAAGAAAAAAATCTTATATTTTTTCTCTTTAAAAGTTTTTAGATTTAGGTTATTTTAACCGCTTTATGCTTAGATGAAGGTGATCTTTAATGTTATTTGCAATATTTTAACTTAAATTTTTCTAAATTTTTAATCACAGCTATAAATGTTTCTTAATGCAGTGAATATTAAAAATCAATTTTCCTGCTGAGTTAATAATGAATTAGTATTCCTTCTTTTATTCTACTGTGCCTTTCTTTTCCTGTAGAAATTATTGTCCCGTTTTCAATTTTATCGAATCTTATAATATTTGATTATTACCTGTTTATAATTGTATTTAAAATTGGTACTATGATTTATTCCATTCATATGAAAACTCGAGACTGTGAAATCAAATACTTTTCTATCTGATGAATTAGCATCTTTACATAGAAAATATGATATTCATTTCTAATTGTTAAAAATAAAGAATATCTTGTATTTTTAACTATTTTTTAAATCCCAAAGCAAAAATATTAAAAACAATTTGAAATATAATTCTTAATAATAAAGTTAAAAAGGATTAAAGTAATATTGTCATTGATTTATTTTATTGCTAATGATGTTCATTTACTTTCCGGCCAAATGCAAAAGAAAAAAAAATGAGATTTTTATAACGACTGGAATATTTACATCGATGTTTGCTTTCTTGAATTATTTATTTTAGAATTTTTGAGAGGAAAAATTAAATGAATAATTTCAATTCATAGCATCAAATAATAATTATCAATATAAACACTCTCACAATGAAGCACTACAAAATTTACTTTGAAATTTTACTTTTTTCTTGTATGAAACTTGATTTGTACAGCATTTATCAGAATAAATAAATCTATTTGTGTTTTTTGATTAGTATCATAATCAGTGATATGGTGAATAGTGAATGCAAACTTTTGTTGTAAGAAGAAAATACATGCAAAATGAAGTGGAAGTGTTTGTGAATATGAGATCAGAAATGTTTCTCTATTTTATCTGAAAGTATACTTAATATCTCTAAATGAAATTTAAAAAAAAAAGTAGAAACATGAATAGTGTCTATTTACTACTACTGACTACTGAGCTTTTAGATATCAATCACGAATAAAATTTAATAATTATATTCCTAATTTGTTTTTTCAGATATTTTATAAATCTATTTTGAATATCTACTGCCTTGCATTAATATTCTTTAGAATATTATTATAGCTATATCTTACCGAAAAACATAGGAAATCATTCTCTCTCTCTCTCT
>JAPMOR010054067.1:1592238-1611240 GCA_026543865.1 Argiope aurantia
ATGAATATTAATGCAAGGCATGTTTTCTCATCAATGTATGAAATGTATCTTAAGATATATATATATATATATATGTTTCTGTATATATAGTATATATTCTGTATATATAGTAGAACAGGTTTTTATTTCCCTAAATATTATATAATAATATTTTTAATAGTGCATAATTCTATCAGAAAAGTATGAAAAAAATTCTAATTATTAAAGTGTTGTTTACAGTTAAAATAAAGAGAAGAGAACGGAATCTACAGAAATTGAACATTTAACATGTCGGAGAAGTATCGGAATGCCAAACAAGATAATAAAATTATTCGCTCTCGATGTTTTTGAAAAAAAATGACATATTTCTTTTACAAATGATGTCTCGATATACTGAGGATTTACGGTGGATGTAATCATAATTATGGCCTGTCTTAGAACAACACAAATGTCGTTTTTTGAATTCCCTGCAGTCTTGTAGGAAGTATGCTTGTAGAACAGTTTAGCGATTCTTATTTTCACAGGGAGGAACAGAGAAGATGAGGCGTTATTCGAATGACACAGAAACTGGGTCATTTTTCAGGTATTCCCCTTGTTTGTTAGAGGACGAAAAGCAAACTGAAAACACAACATTCCAAACATCCAGCCAAATGTTCATTCCAAAAACGATCGTGTCTATAGAACATCTGAGGTGTCTGTTCAGCATCTTAAATGTTGCAACAATTAAATGAGCAACTACACAAAAGTTTTTCCAGAGTTTGACCCTATTTCTTTCATTTCTGACAAATATAATTTTTACAGATAAACGCCACTTTAATAATAAAAAAAAGAACTATTCTTTAAAACGATTACATTTAGAACGTTCAAAGTCCAATTCACCTGCAGCTATTTTCTATAAATGAGTGAAGTGTCATTTTTAGAAGCTCTTTGATTAATTACATTTTGTACAATGGTTTACCGAATAGAACCGATATAGTGCATTAGTTTTGATTAGTCCGATTAAGTTCGAATTAAGGGGTGTGAGGGATCTAATGGATACCTTTGGTAGTACACATTTTGTTGACTTGTCACAAGTGATGAACTGAATCGCGTATACATACGTATTTTAAAACGCACGCAACGTTGTTGAACAATCCATTATTATTTTCTGATTCTGCCATTTAATAATCTTTTCTGATTCTTGAAGATTACAACAAAAATCTCTCTCTATCACCGTTCAAATGGAGCTGTCTTCTCTGCCTTTTAAAATCCCAGAAAATCTTACGGAAAGAAGTATGGAACTCCTTATAGATGAGTGTAAGAAAAGCATTTCATTTATTGACATTTTTTTCTGTATGGGATCTTATAAAATTATTATTTTTTTGATCTAATTGTGAGTTAAGGAAATAAGTTCCATCTTTGAGAGGCAATTTGTGCTTATATATTTCATTGCATTGTATATTAAACCATATAATTTCCAGTTAATGAAGGCTTAAAAGAACAAAACACCTGAAACTGCAAAGAATGGTATCTTATAACTGCATTATTGAACCTTCATACTAACGAAACGAATTTATTTATTACTTTACAGGCAGATATTAAATAATCAGAGAAATAAACATAAAATCGGATGAAAATTCGACATATATGAAAACTAAAGTGATTTAAAATCATGTAAGTTTTTATGTTTTAAATTAATATTATTAAATAATAAAACTAAAATATAATTATGAAAGCTCAGATGGTTTTAGATTAAGTAAAGAGTTTAAAAAACAAGAAATGTTGGCATGGGAAAAAAAATTAAAAGACCGTTTTTGATTGTATAATTTGAAGGAATAAATAAACCGAAAAATCCTTTCACTCAATCATGCAAATTATTATGGAGGCAGAGCTATTATTTTTATTTATTTCAATACTATGCCGAGATGATAATATTAGAACTAGAAGAAGGCAAAACACTCATTTTTAAAGATACTGGCTACAATGATGCTTGGCCAAAAATTATGAGGTGGAATTTGTTGTAATTCGTTTTTTCATTAATCCTGGAAGCTTTAATATTTAATCTAACAATACTGAGAACAAGTAGGCCAAAGATAATTTCTTCATGACCCACAGCATCGCTTGAATGCAAAAACTAACTTACGTGAAAATTAAAGATGGAAGCAATTGTCCTATGCCAGTCAACTTATAAAAAAATCATAGTATAGAAATCTTAATAACATGTGCAAGAAGATGGAAAATAAGTTCCACTTTCTAAATTGCATATTGATTCGTCTGGTTTAAACATTTCCCACAAGAATTGAACGATTGTAATGGGTGACATGCTTTGTTAAAAAGAATGTTTAATTTAGATACGGTAACCGGATTTAAGTTTTATCGATGTGATTTGCATAAGTATACGACCTTTTCTCAAAACAACACTTCGGAGGAGGATTTGTCAGTAGTTCGATTTGTATTTTTCATCAATAGTGGAAATATCTTTGACAAAAAAATTAATTCAGTATTGTATCTTCATATATACTGAATTTCAAAAAGGAAATGCATCTGTGTATTTCCTGTTCTACAAAATTCAATATGAGAGCGAAGGAAGTAAAACCCTCTTTAATAATAAACTCGAAGTCCCGCCTGAATCCAATGGAAACCCTTTCAAGCATTTTAGCTCAAGATATTTGAAAGAAGCGGAGACAGTTTAAAACCCTTTATGGGAGACAATTTCTAATTTAAAAATTGCTATTAAACAATTTTAATGCAACATGGATCTGGGAATCTTCCGGGGCTCTTTTTGGTTCTATAAATGATGCTTAGTCAAGGAATAGGAAATAAAATGGTTTCCACCGTAATTTACTAAAGAATAAATAAATTCGATTTTACACTTTTTTTCCAAATTCAAATGATGGTAATTTATATAACTAAATTTATATATTACGTAATTTATGTCATTTAACACAATATAGCTACATTACACCCTGATGAATGTTGCATTTTATAAAAATATACATTTCAGAAAATATTATAAATAATTTTCGAATTTCATGGAAACTATTTTTGCGACGTTATATGTTTTCTACGACTGTAGGTTAAATTAATATCTTCTTTACAATTACTGTATAATCACGATTGCTTAGCGTGGATATTTTATAGAATTATAGAGCGGAATGTTTGAGGGCATGAATCGATGGTTTATAAATTGCGCTAATTTATTTACGGTAACTTAAAAACTAATAAAAAAGAAGAATTTTATTTATTCCGTCTTTGCATTGAATTGTGCGTAAACCAAGAAAAATCCCCATGATAGAAACATAAATATATATATTTATAATTTTATAGTTTTCAATGTTGTTGCAGCTGTTGTTCGTTTTTCTCGGGAAGTAAAACGAATCCATTCTGCTCACATGTATCTTGGAGTATATTATGTAAGGATGTATAGTTAGAAATAATTTTCATCACCTGAAAATATATGTTTAATATAAATTATACATATTTAACATATATTTTTCAATGATTTTTTCACTTAAAAACTTATTTTTCTTATCAAGTAAAGCGAATTCGTTATCCTGTTATTATACAGATAGGCATATTTAATGAAAGCAAACATAATGTAAAAAAGAAACGTTGCTGCTCAAATAAGTAACTTGATAATTATAATTCCTTTTGATAATAAATGAATGATCAGAACTAAAAGTTTTCATCATTAAAATTTAAAATTCTTTAAATAAAAGTTGATTTAATTATACCTGTCTAACGGAAAGTTGAATAATAAATACCCATAACGTATAATTTATAAATATTGAGAAAAATATGCAGTCGTACTAACAGAAAATATGTAAAATAAACAATTTTGTGATACAATCCTACGTATATACAGCTCCAATTTCATTGGCGGTGGATTTATGGTAAGATTCCAAATTTTAGAATTTAATTTCACCAAATAAACGCCGTGTGAATTTTTCTAGTAAACACTAGCCAAAGGTCCTTTCATTGTTGTAGTGAAGAAAATGGCAGTAACAATGTTGGTTCAGATGTAATTCTGATCAACTGACCCCAGCTATAAATTATGACTAGCCTGAAAATGGATCATAGTTGAAAATTAGACGTGAATATAAATGTGAGAAACTGAACTCTCTTTTCATCATACGAAGCTGTTCCGATTTTTCCCTTCAACTTTTTTTTGATATTCTGCATCACATCTGCCATCTTCGATAACATCACGGCGAGATATTCTGAATTATATGTCTTTTACTCTTCTGCGATGTATTGATCCGAATAACCTGAAACTGGCTTACATACATAAAGGCGCCTGTCACTTCATCATATCAAGTTGACAAGTCGTTCCCTTCATACTAGAGTGTGATTTATGAAATGCTCGACGTCTTTATTTCTTCCTTTACTTGCCTACTATACACAAATTCATGTCCCATTTCATCGTAGCAATCGATGTTTCTTTACACCAATATAAAAGTTTTAAAATGAATAAATTTCGTAGTATTGAGACGAGATAAAGGATTGCCTTTTTGTGATTTATGTGTCAAAATAGTGTCTCGTATGTTCGATCCATACGAGACCGTTTCTCGTTTCCTTCAGTAAAACTATAACTAAATTTTTTAAAACAGTAAAAAAATTTCGGAAGTTTGACAATTGCCATATATACCGATATACCGGTATTTTAATATATTTCTGTTTATTGCTAGGAATAAAGAAAAATTTGTTTTATATACCATTCGCCATTTAAACATGCAAGATCATTACCAAGTTTTTTTAAATATAAAAGTGAACTATGTGAAATGAAATGGATGACATCTTTGCGAGATTTACTGAAAAATTATTGTTATTATTTTCCTGTTCTATCGGTCTGAAAAGATTAAAACTTGCTTAATATATTTAAAGCCTTGTCCAGCTACAACAAATTGTTGTGCTCTTTTTTTGCCCAAATGAAATGCGTTTTTTGAAAATGACGATTTGAGTAGTATGGAAACTCTTTTTACTGAAAAATGTGCGTCTTTATTTCTTCCAACGAATGTGTCAATATTGCATGAATCTTATTTAATGCCGCGTCCTATTTCATTGTAGCAAGCTTCTAAAATGTTGTCTAAAAATAAAATGAAAAATTTCTACTGAGAGATATGTGGACTAAATGGCGTTATGCCTTCTTTTGATGCATTCTACGAATAGATTAAAAGTTGTCTTCATGTACTCATTTTCTCATGCATAAAGGCATATGAACATGTCCTTGTCTGGTGGAATATTTTAGAAATTTTATCGAAGAACTATACCGATAAGGAGGTATTTTTTTATATCTTACTATCTTATCTCCGTAAGATCCTGAAACTTGCTTAATATATCCAATATCATCTTCCTTTGACCATGCCAAGCAATTCCAACATTCTGTTTGAATTAGAATGATGTTTTTAAAGTCTCTCTCTCTCATTCAGATGCATTCGAAACAAAGTTTCCCACCCCATCAACATGATTGGTCTATCCAGCAGTTGGGACTAGCAATAGGAGCTCCAAAAGTTTTGAATGTGAGTCAAAAATGTTATCATTTAAAAATGAAAACATTATTTGTGTGAAATGGAAGGAGAAATTTAGTTATTTTTTTATGATTTCGAAAGTAACTATATAATGTGCATTAAATTTTAATTCATTTCAAAAATAATCATGCTTTTAAGAAATTTTCATGTATGGACTGTTTTCGTTTGCAAATTGCAAAATAGCGTAATGCCGCATGCGATGTAGTGCGCTGGCATTATTGTGAAGACTTTGCATCATGCTTGAGTGCTTCTATTTCCGCAAGTATTGTTGCTTACCAGAAAATAAATTTTTAAGACTCGCATTAAGGATGTTTGTGATATTGTGTCTCCTCATATATAAAATCTATAGTGGTGAATTTTTATTAGCCACTACTGTATTGTAGTTGGCATCTGCAATACACATCGTTTGCATGATTAAATCTTCCATATCTTTTGAGAAATATTTGCATAATTGTGAGTATAAAGAAAGTGCGCGTTATTTATCTAAGAAAAAAAATTACTAGAATATATATCAATACATAAAAAGAAAAAAAAAACCCGAGAAAAATCTTTTGATTAGATTTTATAGTAAGGCATGAAAAGATGCTTTGTCGTTTTACCAACGGAAAAGTCGAACGTGTACGAGCAAAATCACGAAATACAATATCGCGTGAATAAACAAACGAAAAAATATCTGTAGTGTTTCCAAAAGTTCTTTTGCTTCTTGGTCGTGTTTTAAACTGCACCTGTTTCTCCCAAAAGAAGAGCGCAGTTCCAATTGAACGAGGTATTTCTGCGTCCGAGATTCAATCACCAGACTGCAGATGCTAAATTTCATTTCCATGCAGAGTTTTGTTCCAGATTTGTTTCAGTAAATATCAGAATATGTATACTGCAACGAAAAAAAAACAAACAAACACGAAATAGGCTCTACCTTCCTTTGCCGTTTTTAGTTATAGCTGTGTGCATACACATTCTGTCCTTTCTCGCTCTGCTTGTCTGAACCCATTCTCTTCCAAGCATTTATGCAGCAAATTCTAGAAAATGTCGAGTGCAGAAACCGTTAAAATTAAATTCGAAGGCGGGGAGTTTTGCAGCGGCCGATAGAACCACCGATGCATAAATATACCGAATACGAATTACGACTACAAATTTGCATGAATTAGCATAGACACGTGACTACTTTCTATTTCTAAGCAGACAGGGCGTGGGATAAAAGATTTTTGAAAAACTTTACGCTTGATATGTGAAATGAAATGAAATCTAGTACAAACTTTCGAAATATCATTATAATTATTTTAAACAATAATAGGATATTTTGAAAAATTTGTTCCAAGTTAGTAGCGCAATACCCGGCAAAATTTAGCAATATATCTAAATACCATTACCAAATCATCAAAATTGAAAGTAAAACAGAGGCAACTATAAATTTATTGTTCAAATGATTAACGAAATGAAGTTTAAATATAAGTTTATTTTTCTTCCAAGACCTTCATCATTAGGGAGTGTCTTCATTAGATCAGACTAATTCAATTCAATTGGATTTTCTCTTACATCAAACCATTTAGTAAACGTAAAGTTACGTAAGTAATCCAATATATCGGTAGGAAAGGAAATAATTAATAAAAAAGTATCTTTTTCTAGTATCTGTTTCTTTAAAATTAAATAATAAAACATTCCTTGATCGAATCATTATCATATCGTATCGTTTTTATATTTTTATTATATTGTTTATCTGCATAAGCAATTTATTTCTAATTTTAGAAACTGTATTAAAATATATTCCAATATTTTCTTTCTATCCTTCTTTTCATTTTCTTTATATCCTTATTCCTTCTTTATCCTTTATCATAAATAGAAATTAAAACTATTGTTTACATACTGTAATGCAGTCACCGTAAAATTAAATCTGTCTGAAATATAGTACTTATGACTATATTTCCTGAGAAGCCGAAAATGCTCTGAAGGTCATTGTCAAAATGACATTAAAAAATTCTCGATGAATTGAAAAGAAATGTTTCCTTTTGTAGTTGATAAAAGGATAATAATAAAATAAAATATAAGATGGAAAAAATGGTAAAAATATTAAAAGCTTCATGATAAAGGATAAGTTTATTTTATTTAATTTACAAGCATTATAAAAATACTACTGGCCATTAAAATTGCCTCGTCTTGAAGGAAAGTAAATACACTGGTGTGCAAAACTTAAGCAACATGTATGTTTTTTGCCATAACTTCACGAGAAATCATCTGAGAGACATGAAATTCAGAAATGAGATACAGCATTTTGTTCTGAAAGAATGACGAAAGCATAGTTGCGCAGAAATGAATACAATGCATACAGTATGGAATCAAACAAAAAAAAAGGCTTTATTGAACTCATAGTATCGTTAAACATGATTGTCTGTCCAAGAGGAAGAACAGCAAGCAGATGTTCCTTAGTATGGGATATGCCCTCCCCATACTGCAATGGTTGCTTCGCACCGTCTCCCCATACCCAGCACCAGATTGTCCAACAGTTCTTGAGGTAAGAGTGCCCATTCCTCAATCAGCATCTGTTTAAGTTGTCCGGTGTTCCCAGGAGGATGTAATCGTGCCGCAAGGTGTCTCCCCAAAGCATCCCACACATGTTCTATCGGATTTAAATCAGGGGAGCACGCCGGCCAATCCATTCGAGTGATATCTTCACTTTCCAGGAGCTCCTCAACAGCAGGAGTCCTATGTGGCCGTGCATTGTCATCCATAGAAACGAAGTCTGATCCAATGGCACCTCGGAACAGACGCACATGGGGAAGGATCACCTCCTGACAATCTCCAGTTACAGAACCTCTGTCGAAAACGTGGAGCTCAGTCCGCCCGTTTATCATAATGCCTCCCCAGACGACAATTCCAAGACCACCTTTCACTTATAAGAAATAAGAAACTGTAATTGTTTTAACCTTAAGATACCAATTTTTTTTTTTTTTTTGCAATCAAAGGTTTAAATTTGTTGTTCTATTGAAAAAAAAAAAAACTTCTTTATTTTAAAATTTTCAATATCGAATAAATTTAGAATAAAAATCTTCATTCAATAATTATATGAATAAATTATATTGACTCTGATATAAGGAGAAATCGTATGCCATGTTAGTTTATGTTGTCGTTCATATACGTTTAAAGTAGTATTCATAGTGTTAAATAAAGCAACAATCAAACAAATACATTAAATATTTATAATTAATGATTATATTTTCTAGAGATTTTATATCACAGTTCATTTAATTTTAGATTTTTTTTTTATGAAAATTTGTCTTTCAGATTTTTTGTAAATTAATTATATGGATATCTGTATAGATTTAAAAATGTATGAAGATTGTTTTTTTCTCTCCCTCTTGACTATGTGATATATTTCTCTTCCTGAATTTTCAAGCAAAGTAGCAAACATCGGTAAAAGATGTTGTAAAAAGAAGTTCAATTAAAGAAGTTATTGTAAGGAGATATTAAATTATAACTAAGAATAAACTGTGATCTTTAATACCACACCATTAGAAGACACAGAGTGAAAAGAAAGTTTATTTTATTAATTTTGTTAGATAAATGTCCAAGGCTTCAAATACAAATAAATTTTCAACAATTATTTCCATTGAAAAAATTTTGTAAATTTATACCAAAAACAAATTTTCGACAATTTATTTCCATTGTAAATGAATTGATTTCAAATTCAATTTTAAGAGTGCACTTAAACAACAGAATTTGTATTTCATTTTCATTATTTTTACATTTTCATCTTGAGGTTTATAATTTTGAACTTTGTTAGCATTGGCAACAAATTAAAATTATATAATACAAAAAATTATATACACGCATGTTAAAATAGAAATAAGTTAATGAAAAATCGATTACAAAATTCCCTCATTGCAAATAGTAAGCAAGTCAAGTAAAATAAACCGTTTTCAAAGAGATATATTTCCAAATTTTTAACATAGCACTTTTTTTTTATCATATTTCGAACAATTTCAGATGTTAATGTTCAGTAAATTAAAAATTTCTTATTTTTTCAATATTGCTATTCTGCAGTTAATGTAATGAAGGTAATGGCCCATTTAAAAGACTTCGTATTAGTATTTTCTTATATGAAGCCTTTGAAATATAGGAAGTCATGACAATTAAATAGATTCCTTTAATTTTTAAAGGAATATGTTGAATTTAAAAAATTTTAAACGGACAATGAGATGATTTCTCTTAATACTTCTTTCAAACATACAATGGCAATTGTTCTGTTTTGAATTATGAAGATTCATTATTTATTACTTAACGATCATTTTGTAATTTCGATTCTGGTTGTAATTTTAAAATGTTTAATTTATTTAATTTAAAACAAGCTATTTTAAAGAAATTATTGAACAAACTGCTCATCCTGCTAAGGCAATAATTACAACAAATTTTGAAATTTTTGAACGTATCACAAAAATTAAACAAAAAAATCAATTAATGGAAAAGTATAAGAAACAATGTATTACAATCTGAAACTTTTAGCAAAACTTAAAGAACATATAAGGTAAAATAACATTTGCATAGTATACAAAATTAATAATTTAAAAACCTTCAAAATGTCCTTGGAAGATTTCGTAATGAATATTTTTGATTAATTTAAAATTTAAAAATGATTGTAGTAGTTTATAAAATTATTAAGTAAGATTATAATTTTTATCGAAACAAGGATTATTATGAAAACTTGAATATTGTTAAGTTACATTTCTAAATTAAATTTGTCAATTTTATTAATCTTTATACATTTTTTATGATAAAAAAATACATCCGCGTATTTTTAAAAAAGAGCAAAGCTTATTTAGACATCACATTATAGTTTATAATTCATTTAATTTTCCAGAAAATGAAAATTTTAAATAATTTTAACATCGCTAAAATTGTTTCATTAATTTAATTTAATTAATATTTCTATTTTTATTTATTTTAATTAAGATTTATTCCATAAAAAATTAAGAAACAATAATTGTTATTCTTTTATATAATATTTATAGGAACTTTATATAGACTTAAAGAAATCGAGTCCTAAATCCGTAATCCACATAAAGTTCCTATTGCATTTTACGCTAAATTCCCTATCGCAAAATTTGAATAAAATGAAGTAGAATTTTTTAAAAAGTATACAAGAGATAACATTTTCACAATATTTCTATTCATATAATTGTGTCTTCAGTAGATATTTGAATGCAATTTAAAAAAGAATGAAGAAACCATATATGAAATAGACTTTTTTCCGAAACAACGATAGTTTCCTTTGCAGCTACGGAAATAATTACAAAGCAAATGCAATTTAATTCATTTTAATAAAGTAATGTCTATGTTTTATTACATGTATCTTTTTGAGTTTATTTGTTTACAAAGAAGAAATTCTTATCAAATAAATAAAGATTTCCCCAGCAAAATATTAAATTTATTGAACTTTTTCCATTGAGGATTTATTAAAGAGATTTTCCACGTAAATATTCCCTGATATATACTTTAATCAGTTTTCAGTAGAATATTTTTCTTCGTTATTTTTAAAATCAAGATTTACAAATTATCCGAAAAAATATATTCCAAAAAAGCATTAAAATGGTTTTATTTGATTTATTTTAGTGATAACAAAAGTGTTTTGGTTTTTATAATTAATTATGTCTCCGTATTATTGTTTATTGCTTTCTATCTAGGATTAGATTAAAATGCAATAAAATATTCTTTGCCTTTTGTAGTAACTAACAATTAGCAATATATTCTCATTTGAGCCTGCCTCATTCAAATAGCATTTATTTCATTCAGGATTTTACGCACGGAAATGATTAATTTGGATTATATTATCATTTCTCTGTATTAAATTTTACAAAAAGTGTTATCGTTTGTTGCTAATGGTGTATTCTCAGTCACTAAGTAAATTTTATAAATTTTTTCGGAAGCAAAATTTACTGGTGAAAATCAAAAATCTATCAATTATCAGAGCGAAATATTTAACAAAAAATACTTGAACAATATTAAGAAACATAGAATTTTCTCAAATTTTAGACTTTAATTATGATATAAAAAGAGATTAAACGCTGAAATGGACTTTAACATGAATTTCTTAACTAATATAAATAATGACGAATAAAGGCTGAAAATAAACAGTTATAGAAATTAAGATTTACAGTACTTTGAGATTCCTTTTTAATTACAATCATTCTCGTATTGAAGCATTTTCAAAATACATTTGCATACATCATTATTCAGATTTCATTATATTATTATTAAAGTATTGTTAGTATTATTATCGTAATAAATCATTTTAATAAAAAAAATTCGATAAATAACTAGTAAATAATATAAAATTAGAATCCCTTAAATAAAAAACAAGAAATTTTAAATGATTTTTGAAATTTTTTAAAATTTTGGTAAGATAATAAACATTTTCTATAAACTGCAAGAAATGGAATCCATAAATCTTCTTAATTTAACCGAAATATAGGATTTTTATGATATATTTTATCTGAATATAGGGCATATTAAACAATGAATTCTCTTTCTCTCAATTTATTTTATACTTAAAGTGCATCATATTTTTGAAAAAATATCTTTAATTTAAGTTTGTATTTTAGAAAGTGTTCGCATTTTATAAGATTGAGAGGAAACTCTCCCAAGAAATAAAAACTTGGATGATGCAAGGATGCGTTTTTTTTTATCCTCTCTCTTTTTTCTTTTCGTGTAGTCTACCGCAATTAACAGAATGGAAAGCAAAAAAAGGTTCTCATTTCCATTTGAAATCGCGTGACAGTTTATTAAAAGTACGCAGACTTGAAAACCAAATTAGCTCTGAATATCTAAGATGAGCAGGAAAAATAAACTCTTTTTTTTTTTTCTTTTTCCATCCAACTTTGTTGCAGAGGGTTTCATTTTATAGAATTCAGAGCATACTTTCTTCAAATGGATCTTTTTACACTTCATGCTTATATGAGGAGGTATGAACTAGGCATTTTTCTTGGAAAAAAGAGATTGTTTTATTGATGTTTAATTTTTATTCCTCCCTGTTTCTTTTTAATGGTTAAAAAAAGTTTCTCCAAGAATATTCGTTCTTTTCTTAATCCTAAGAGTTTCGGAAGAGAAAAATGTTCTTCTTTTAAGCAGAAAAAAAAATTATATTACTCAAATAAAAGCTTACAAATGATTTGAAAACGTCAAGTTATATTTCTTAGTAAATATGATTCATACACGATTCTTTTCAATAATATATTCAGTAATTTACTATTTATGAAGAATGTATAAATTAATTATAGTTAGCTCTATTGTGGCCTGAATAAAACAGCAATTTTACAAATTTGAATTTTTATTTGAAGGTCAACAAAATTATCAACATACGATGGAAAAATAATGCCACAAGGAAGCCTGTAATGATATGAAATATTTAAACAACTTTCTTTCAAAAAAGATTTTTATTTCTGATAGTAAATTTTTTTTCCTTTTGAGAAGGCCTAAAGGAAACTGAAATCTTAAGTAAAATTTTAAAAAGTGAGCCTCGACACTTAAAAAAATTTAGTGCGTTATGCCAAAAAACTTAACGCTGAACATGCTTTTAGAATCAATAAAATACTAATTAAATCACATTTTAATTTTAAAAGCGAAAGTCATTAACTGGTGTCCGAAGTACATGGATAGCAAATGTATGAGATTTTCACATAGTACAGCTTTTTTAAATGGAAATTAAAATTAAATTGAAATCTGATTATGTGGTAAAAACCAATAACTCCTTTAATAAATTTTTTTCAGCGAAATTTGTATGTGACGTTTTATTTTCCAAGACGAACAGATACATAATAATGGAAACAGTTTTTTTTTTCTATTATAATTTATTTTGGGTTTCCGGTTCCAGGCTATATGAAATATCAATTTCCGATTTATTTGTTATTTAATGTTGGTTAAAGTTTGTATTTCATAAATAATTGTTTTTGAATTTATTAAAAACCTTCTGGTGTAAACAGAGCAATGAATAAGTAAGTAATATTTAATTTCCTGAGTAATAAGGATTTTTTTAAGAAAGAAGATTGTACTCAAGTAATGAATTTTTATTGATTACTTTGCATAAGAAACGTTTTTCTGATCGACGAATAATGCATTCAGATAATTTTTATTTACGTCTGTGATACATATTTTAATTATTATATCTTTAAATACGCTGCATTGTTTGGAATGTTTGACAGTGGATTCAGCAATTTTGCGCATGTGTTAGGATGGTTTTAATGCGTGAAAATAGTGATGAAAAATGGAAGGGGGAGACGATAACATTTAAATCCGGATTATTCGCGGATTTATGAGATGTAAACACTGCAGATAATTAGTAACACAGACAGGAAAAAGGTACTAATGCATCGTAAAATATTTCAGAACAATTTTTATTTAATGTAAGAAGCATAAACATTAAATTATGAAGAATAAATAAAAAAATTCTCTTTTTAAAATTTGGTAATTATTTTTAAAAAAAATAACGATCTTTTTTCCATCAAAATGCTTCTATTTTTGTATATTATTGAATTTTTTGACAGCATTTTTTAAGATTAACAACAATGGAAAATCGGGAGTTTATTCTATTTTAAACATTTTATTTTCATTGAATGAATTATAAATATGGAAAGTCTTAAAAATATTATTTTAAAAATATAATAATATTATATATATTATTTTATTTAAAAAAACAATATTATTAATGATTTTTCCACTTAACAAATATTATTATTTTTGAATATATTACAGCAAATAATTAGCAAAATTTTACTTTTAAGTATCGTCTTCCTCACTTTCCACTGAAAGGGTGGCTTCGCTATCACATTCGCTATCACTTTCTTCTTCACTCATTGAAGAAATTTGAAAGGAATTCACACATTTCTTCAATAATAGCTTTCTTTTCCCAATATTTCATATCAAGTTTTTCAACGTGCTTGAAATGTGCTTACTTTTCAACGTGCTTACTGCCACCTACCGTTGGACTTTTTATGTATGGCCATACGGCTGTGCACCGCTTATGCAAAGCCGTACGGCTTATGTACGGCTGTGGGGTTGATATCTATAATTTGTCTTTTTATATCTGCTTAAACGTACTCGACTGCATTGATGTCGCAATGTTAGGGTGGAAGGCGAAGTACTTGAAAATCGTGTTCGTGCAACATGCTAATATATCAATCGTTATTCTAAGAAGTGAACTGAAATGAACTAATTTTGACTGTACAAAGATTGTGGCGTCGGTTTAGAATTGCATTTATTTATTTTTTACTCATTTATAACAACAACAGCTGGTCGCGTGCGAGATAATGTTTTATTAATAAAGATTTTTTTTTGTAAGTGGAATTTATTCTTGCTATTACCACCACTATTCAAACTACGAGCTAAGTAAAGGATAAAACGACACAACATAATATCAAATTTATAAGTCTTAAATTTGGGAGTATTTAATTTTACATATTGTAATAATTCTATTTTTAAGGAATCATGTGAATGAATGATAGAATTTGCTATCAGCCAGTCTAAGATTTCTCTTTTGCAGCTATTAGAACTTGGAACTTTATTAGCCTGTGCAGTATGATATGAACGCATTATCAATTACAACCACAGCACTATCTGGCAAATTAGGGGTCCATTTTTCTTTCGCTCTCTTCTCGAAAATTTACGTCTTTCTGTCGTTTGTCAAACATCTGTCCGTAATAATTCCCTTTCGTGTTACTAGCTTTATAGATGAGATTTGCTTTATGCAAAAATCCCATGTAGTCCCCAGCACACAGCATAAAAATGCGACGTGAAGCATTTCCTGCTTGGAGTATGCTATCTACATTTCCCGACTGCCAACATTTATTAAAAGTCAGCTTACTATCGACACCCGTTTCATCAATATAAATTATTGATCTATTTTCTGTACGATATCTTTTTATGGTTCTCAAAAATTGAATTCTCTTTAAAACAATATCCTCTCGTTTAACTAATGTTTTCCTTTTATTCTGACATCTTTTCTATTTAAAGCCAATTTTAGGTAGAATTTTCCTTAAAGCTCTCTTACACCACTTAAAGTTCGTTGTTTCTTTCAAAACTGGAAGCAGTTTATTCGAAGAAGGGATTTTTCTTTCTTTGACATAAAGGGCATATTAAAAAATGTTTAATCATTAATTTTCGCCGAAGTGGAACGATGCTTACACGCATTACTTGTTTTTCAACTGTTTACAAGATAAGCACGAACTTTTTGATTCTTATCTGACGAAATTAAAAGCCCAAGTAGTGGACTGCTCTTTCGGTACTTTGCAAGATTACATGATCAAATTGTGCGCGGACTATTATTAGAGGAACGGGAACTAACACTGAGTAAAGCATATGTCATGCAACTGAACAAGCTTCAATTCGACTGAAAGAGATGCATTCAAGTAATAATAAAGAAAGCGACATTCTTTCTTTAAAACGTTTTCGAGTGAAGGCGTCTAATAATGCGACTATTTAAAGAAAAAAAACCCTGTAAATAACAAGGACAAAAAAAATCCTTTGGCATTGTAATATGTCACATGAATTCCTTAATTGTCCTGCCTTCAATGCTCTTTGCCGGAACTGTAACAAGAAAGGACGCAGGCCAGTGTACATTGAATTTGAATAATAAATGTTATAAAGAAAAAAGGCACGAAATAAAATAAGCTTTTTCTGATAGTGAAGATTTAACTTTACATAGGTTGAATATTGGATAGAATAAAGGTAGATTCCAGTAAGAATTCATGGTTTACAATGTTATGTTTGATAATGGTGGTACTCTTAGACTGAAACTCGATACTGGTGCCGAAAGAAATGTTATTGCAAAGTCAGAAAGGCATGAAGCTTGTGGGCCACTTTACATATCTCCCATACACCACTTAAGATCTTTTAATAACAGTTATTCGCCAGTTCTAGGTGAGATATATGTGAATCGTAGCATAGGAAATAAATCAGCGAAACTTAAGAGATTGGTAGTTGAAGGGGAATTTAGTGTGCTCCCGGATGTCAGATTTGTGAAAAATTCAATCAAAATTCAATCAAAAATTCAATCAAAAAAAAATGAAGGTTGGATTCAACGCTATCATGTACAAGCAAAATTGCATGAAATTAAAACTAATAACGTTAATAAAATATTTGAGGATGTATTAAGAAATTTGAACATGATATTGAGTTTCAGGTTAGTGACAAATTGGCTATCCACCCTCCATACGCTTTACGAGAAGTTGTTGAAGCTGAAATGGATTCCATAATTAAAATGAATATTTTAAAAACTCGTGTTAACTCTGCAGTTCGTGCTTTGTTAAGAAAGGTGAAAAAGTTCGTATGTGTATAGATCCAGCGGATATAATGAAGCTATTAAACGACATCTCTTAAAACTATTGTTGAACGTTGAATATTGCTGAACGTATAGGAACATTTTATTTTACTTTATGTTAAGCGAGGCTTTTGGCACATTCGTGTGTCCAAAATAACGCCTTGTTTTCTGACTGTGAATACACCTTGGGTCATTACTCCTTTCAAAGACTCCCTTTTGGTTTAGCATCCGTCCCATAAATATTTCTGCAAATAAAGCAATATATTTTGAAGTCTTTCAAAAATACAGAATGCTCTATGGATGAAATCTTTATTTGATCCAATACTAAAGATGAGTTACAAAAGTTAACTGAAACTGATATTAAAAAACTACTTGAGAAAGGTGTAACCGTTCTCAAGTAGCCTTAACAAAGAAAAATGTGTTTTTGGCAAAAATAAAATTAAGTTTTTAGGACATGCGTTTTCTTTGGAAGGCATTGAAATAGATACATTAAAAATGAAAGCCGTTGAAAATTTGGAAACATCTACTAGTGTTGCTCAATGAATTATGTATCCAAATTTATTCTTTATTCAATAATATCAGAGCCTTAACGAAAACTTCTTAAAAAGAACGTGATTTGGGAATGGTTAATTGGATGGAACGAAAAAATCAATTTTTGATTTTTAATTTGTAATAGAGCGGAAAAGTTGCCTTAAGTTAAATAAAAATTATAAAAAGCATTAGAGTATATCATGAGGTGCCGCGAGGACGTTAAAATTTCATATAAACATACATCCCTGATTGACTCTTATCTTGCTTACCTTGTTTTTAATAACCTACCAAGTTAAGACAGAATTCATCAATGGATGTTTTTTCCAGAACATCCCTTTCCACTTTTATTTAGGTGAAGCAAAGTTGGATGAAGTTCATTTCCTGCGTCCCGTCGGATCTTCTTAACGGTGCTAATTGGGGATTGCAATACCGGGATAGCGAATACCGGTATTTTGAGCCATTTGTAGAATTTTGTAATACCGGTATTCACAAGTTTAAATACCGTTTTTTCGGTATTTACTAGAAATTTTTAAAATTGTCTCCACCATATGTTCAGGGATCGCCAACATAGCAAAATAGCATACATTTTTGTTTTTATGTCTCCCTAATGGGCGAAATTAATTAGCTAATTAATAGCTTAATTAATTGCTTAAATTTAAATTAGCGAAACATGGATTATCCCTGAAAGAAGATATTGTATCCATAACGACTGAGGGAGCAACAGTTATGAAAAAAGTTGGAAAGTTGATTGGTGCAAATCAGCAATTGTGCTATGCTCATGGAATTCATTATGAGTAATAGATGTATTATACCAAAAAAAAATAAATAAAGAACAGAAGAATCCAAATACTCTGGATATAGAAACTTCGGATTCCAACTTTGAAGACAGTAGGAGTGAGAGTGATATTGACAATGAAGATAAGGACACTGTAATTGTTGAAGAAGATATTACTAATGAGGATGAAATATTAACCCGTAAAGAATTGCTTCCTATAATTTATAAAGTTCGAAAAATTGTTAGGATATTTAAACGTTCCCCTATAAAAATGATATATTACTAAAATATATACTAACTGAAAATAAAAAAAAATATATGTTAATATTAGATTCTAAAACAAGTTGGAACAGTTTACTCCTAATGATGGAACGATCTTTGAAACTGAGAAATCCAATCCAAAAAGCAATAATTGACTGTAAATTAATTTTTCAGATAGTGAATTCGACTTAATATCCAGAACTATATCAGCTCTACTTCCAATAAAACTGGCTATTGAGTCATTATGTTGGAGCGATTTAAATTTATTAAAAGCTAATGAAACAATAAATTTCATGTTGCAGTCACTGAAAGAACAGCACACATCACTAGCTGAAGAATTATATATTACATGGAAAACTCGCACAGAAGAAATGCATACCGAAATAGAAAATGTCTTACGGTATTTACATAATTATAACGATTTTAAAAATGAAAATAAAAAAAAGAAGAAAATCAAATAACCAATTCAAATATGATCAAGTATATAGTAAATTTTCTTAAAAGTTTTTACCCACAAACTATCCATATTCAGAAGAATTCGGTTCAGTTATCGAATATTATGATGACACTAAAGTCGATAGTGAAAAGGAATTGTCTCTTGAACAAAATACAATCCAGAAATTAGCTATATCCAAACCAAAATACAATCC
>JAPMOR010054067.1:1611250-1623244 GCA_026543865.1 Argiope aurantia
CAAAATACAATCCAGAAATTAGCTATATCCAAACCAAAATACAATCCAGAAATCAGCTATATCCAAAACCATCCGACGAGAAATCGAATTATTTGAAGATGAGGGATTTAGAGGCAAATACTTGGAAAAATTATATCGCGCATTGTTAACAGTACCACCAACTAGCGTAGATGCCGAAAGAGTGTTTTGGGCAGCTGGTAATGTTTGCACAAAATTACGTTCCAGGCTTAGTGACAGTACAATTGATGCATTATGTTTTTTAAGATCACATTTCAAACATTTGTAATAGTACCACAGACTGAATAGTGATATTTAAGATGTTCCTTTTCTTTTTTGTGATTTTTTATACACTGTTATAATTTATAAGTTACAAATTATTTTTGTGATATTTACACTCTAATAAAACTGGCAAATAAAATAAAGAAACACCTGTGTTTTCTTTCTATTTCTAAAATTTCTAATACCGGCATTAAAACCGGTATCCCGGTATTAAGATCTAAAAAATACTGAATACCGGTATTGAAATTTTGGTCTGATATTGCAATCCCTAGTGCTAATAGAAATTCCGGCAACTTGACTGGCTTGTTTCGAAGAAGGTGCGGCAGGAATAAATAATCCCCGTTTTCTGCTTCTTGGTCACAATATTCAATGATATTACATAAAACTTTCTTCATATCACTCCTGAAAGCTTTTTAGTCACTTGAACTAGCCATATCAAAACGCAGTTTCGAGTTAAAATCAAATGCAGTCAGAAACGACACAACACTCGCATACTTTTTCGTTCAATTTTTTTCACGTTTATCTAATGGGAGGAATTTAAGGTCAAAGGTGAATTCCGGAAATGCGCCCATCCTTCCGCGTGTCACCTCTTTATAAGATGGAATCGCCGAAAAGATTTATTCTCTGGATACTGAAACGAACTGTACATAACTAAAAATAAAAACGCTTGATATAATAATAAAAAGCTTGATTTTGTTTATGTTGCTTGTTTAGTATAATTTTACAAAATTCCTGGAAATTATGTTACAGAATTAATAGAATTTTACAGAATTTACACGTTATGAATTGGAAAATTGAAATCATCAGTGTTTTAGTTGTTTGACAAGATTTGTAGTTCGGACAGACAGACTGCTGTTCAAGAGATTTCTTTCAAAATTTGATAAAAATCCACACATTTATTGTAACGCTCATATACCAAGTTTCGCTCATCTAGCTGAAAACTCTTTTGAGCTGCCACGTTCACAAACAGACGGACAGACCGGCATGAATCCAAAAATGTGTTCCTCCGATACAGACATGTCTGCAACGTGTAGATGACTGAAATTTCGAGTTTGAATTTATTTGATACTCTCTCTTTGTAAATTTCGTATGTAAAAAAAGAAAAAAGAAAAGAAATTGCAGTGCACTTTTAAGCGAGGCAAAGATTCTCCGGCTATGCTTATGCATGGGGTGTAATAAAAAGAATCTGAACCATAAAAAAAACGACTCAAGATAAAAGCAACCCAAAGCAGCTTATCGGATAAACATTTTGTAAGAAGGGCTTTCTACTTTTCAAAACTTCCTTCTTTTTTCGCATTTCTTCTTTAGCATCCGCATCTCTGATCTCTAAGTTTCAAGAACTTCGTCCTTATTTAAAGTTTACCTGGATTTCTTTGAATCCGAATTTGATAGAATTTTATCTTCTTTGCGACTTTTATTTGCTGGAAGATTTGGAGGTTGTTTACGTATCTTCTCGGAAAAAAAGGAGCTCTTTCATGATTGTGTCTTTTAAAACCAATATATTTTGAGGATTTCGCGTGAATAGTCGAAAAAATGTTTTGTAAAAATAATAACCTCAAGATAGTTCCATAAAAATTTTAATTTAGAACATTTAATTTTTTTTTTTTTGCATTTTGATTCATTTTGACGTGTTTAATATCTTGAAAGATACAATATTGTAATCAGACCTCATTGAATGCTGTTTTTCAAAATTTGGTGCCTTTTAATATGAGCCGTTTATTTTGAAAGTGGAGCAAATCCATTTTTGAAAAAATGGGGAGAATGGCAGTCATAGATCAAACTTGTTGTGATCTTTTTACACGTAAAAAATTTATAGTAAAAAAAAAAAAAATAGATTCTAGTATTTTGGGAGTTGGAAGTTTTAGCTCTTAACAGTATCGAAAATCTGTTTATTTTGAAAGTGGTTAGATTGAAATTATATTTGACCGAATATATTAAGGTAAAATTTAGCTCCGGTGAAGCAAATTGTGGCCGTTTGACATCATGTCTAAAATCTAGGGTGTTTCTATTTATCTATTTTTGATATTGAATTATATCTTACTATATTCGATAAATTTTCTACAATATTAATGAACAGTCCTTAATTTATTTTTATGAAAATGAAACCTGTGTTAATTTACATGAAGTAATTTATTATTATAAATGTAAATGTGTGAAAATCTTCATCCCATTTAACAGTTTTCAGATAAAAAAGTTAATTCTATTTCACACGAAATTCATGGTTTTATATCACAGGAAAATACTATTTATTATTCGTAGATATCTCTTCATTATGATTCTTGGAATCTTCTTATTTTCAAGGAACATATGCATTTGTTAAAAACATTTCTTCTGTTTAACTTTGGTCATTTTAATATATAATATTTTTAACGTCATAGTAGATGCTGTTACGGAAATTCCTCCACAAAGTCCATCAATCCCACCGCAGCAATCAAATGTTACGGACAAATAAAATTCCGCTGGCGGGTTCGTTTTGTAGTGGGTGTCAACAGGCCTCAATAGCATATGAAGAGGCAAAGGCGCGAATACACTGCCGAGACATACAGTAGCACATTTCGAATAAACAGCAGCCCACAAGAAGTACACAAAGCAGCCAGGCAGAACTCACCAGAATTTGTTGCCAAGTAGCCAAATAGTCACCAAATTTGTCACGAAGCCCGGGGGTCCATCCGATTAGCATCCTATAGGGTTAATCGTTTTCCTACGATGGAACTAACGGTGCTGGGAAACAACATTATATATTCGTAACTATCTAATATATAAAAATGAATTTTTGTTTGTTCATATTTTATGCGTTGCAGTACCGTTCATCCGATTGCGAAAAAACTTTGTCAACTTACTGCTTGTACTTGCGGAAAGGTTGTAGGCATATTACAATTATTAGCATTTATTTTGAGAACAATAAAATTTACAAACAAATCGTATCATACATTTCTATTATTAAATATTATTTTAAGATTGACAATTGACAAAAGACAAACAGCAAACGACACATGTCATTAGTAGTTAAACGCACATCATAAAAATGCTATAATCGATCCAACGAACGTGAATGAAATGAAATCGAAAACATTTAGTGCAAGAGCTAATATTTTTTTTCTTTTCATTAATAAATAGTCCTCTACACAAGGTATTGTCATTCAACGTGCACAATATTTCGGTTGCGATGAACCGCACATATTATTAAGAGTTTATCTCATGAATACAAAATAAAATTAATATTATGGATGCCTATCATGGTAAATTATATACGGTGGAAACAGTAATTTTTCTATATTCAATGAATCGACAAAGATATTTCGGTTACATAAGTGTATATCGTGATGATCGCTTCGTCAAAAAATATGTCTCCTAAACGTTTGTCACTTAGTAGATCTACCAGCGCAGCACGTAGAAATAAGCGAATTCGAGCTTCTCAAACAAACGAGGAACTATAAACGAGCAATGTATCAGATCGTCTATGAATTGCAAATTCACCTGCTTCAAAGTTTCAAGATCAACATGCGTCAAGAATCAGAAGACAATGTTTAAGTGCCAGCCGATCGCGCGCGGCAGAATCAAAAGACCAACATGCGGTAAGAATCGGGACAGCTATTCTTAACGGAAAGTCAAATGGAAAAGATGTGTTCATTCCAAGCATTCCCACTTTTTCCACCGACATGCCTTTTCATGTCACACGACTACATTTCTCCATTCGACTAGAAAATCCAAGTTTTTCACATGGCCAGTTGTATGTTGGATAATCACGAGTAGGACAGGCAGGAAATATATTTGTTTTTGCTGAAGATAGAAAAAATATTTGTCTACCCTAAAGCACCTGAATAATGAAGTAAAAAAAAATAGAATAAATATTATTTATATTTCTTTATTATATATTATTCAATTTCAATGAATGTATTCATAGTCGAAAAGAAAATAAATATCATTCTTAATATCATTCCTAATCAAACAACGTTACTATTTCAAACTTCAAATGATATTTCCAAAATTATTTCTTATGCGACAGCAACGTGCCGGTATTATCTAATATATTATATTAATACAGCTGCATTCAAATTAGCTATATAGTATCTCTACCCTCCGTATTAAATGTTACTTCTTTTACATTCTTCTATACTAGACATTACTTTTAGAATTTTCCCGAATTAACTTATTTCAATGTTTTAGAGTTAGTCATAAAAAATGTAAACCAATACAATTGCTTTTATAAAGGTCGATAATTGAATTAAAAAATTTGAAATTTGAAGAAAAATTTGCGAAATTATGAATTTTTTTTAAATCTAATATTCTTAATATTTTGAAAAGTTCTTAATAAAACCGTTAGAATTTTGTTTCTTACTCATTTTTTCTAAGTCATTTTTGTATTTACATTTACATACGTTTTAATTCTATTTCACATCTTTAGATACTATTTTCACAAATCCTAACTTTGGATAGAATTTTCTTACAAAAAAACCTCATAAATTAAAATCTAATTCATATTTTTTGTTCAAATTGGGTATAACAGTTCTTCCATATGTTCTGCAGTTCTTGAACTAAAGAATAAATAATATACTCATTTAGAAATATTTTATAGTTTTTTTAATGCTTCCGAAAAATTAAAAATACCGTTTTATTTATCAGTCGGATCCCAATATTTAAAGAATGGATTGAAATATATTTTATCTTTTAGTTCAGGAATTGGGAAATATATTTCTTTAGCTATCTGCAAAATTTTAAGCAAATCATTTAATAAATCTCTGAACTGGAAGATTTTTGCTTTATACATAATTTAAGCCAAAAAAAAAGAAAATGTTTGCTTCAATTTTTTTTTTTTTGAATTCCCACTTAATTGCTATATTCTGATTTCATATATTTCAATCTTTATTACACAAATATTCAAAAATATAACCATTTCCAAACGTTTTCTAAAGCCGAACCTCATGCTTAAAAAAATAATAACGATGCTATTTTTATAATCTATAAGCAAAATGCTTCATTAACTAAATAGAATACTATATCGTCTTTAGAATAGTTTATTGTTCTTTATGCCATTTAAATTACTAATTTTTAGGAAGTTTTTGACTCGATTTAAATGCAAAACTAAGGAAAAACAAAATTCTGCTGTTCACAGAAGCATTTTTGTTTAAATATTTTATATTCCTCCTTAATAAATCTTTATTGATATATTATTTTTGATATATACAATATTAAAATATAACTTATTTTTTATTTTTTTAGTATCTAAATATGCACCAATCTGTATATGTGATTTTACTGGGGTTATCGTTTAAGAGTAATACATTAATAAAGTATTTAAACACTGCATCCTTTTAGTTCATGAATTTATTCCCATAATGTTTAAGATTTAACAATTTAAAGTAACATGAAATTGAATGTTAAAAAATAATTCCCGTCTTTATCGTATTGATTTTAAAGACGAATATTTTAGGCCATCACTGGTATATATTGTAACATTTCTCACATTGACATCGCATGAGCGGAGTCTACAAGAATCATAACGGAATTAGCATTTACCTACTAAAGCAATGGGCAATGGATTTTCATGAGCTAAACTAATTAGATGAATATGATATTTAAAAAGAAATTTCAATAGTTTTATCCTTTTGTCTAAAATTCTTTCAATTTCAATATTTTTTTTTCTGCAAGAACGTAATTGTCTAAAAGTAGTTAAAATCATGAGCTCTCGATTTTACTTATAGAGAATCGGATGAAATAAAGAATCTTAACTTGTCAATTTGTGATAGTTTTATTCCTTATATTATTTTAAAAAAGAACATTATCTGTCCCAAAGAGAGAATTAATTGTGAGTCAAATAAGATGTAATAACAGTATTAAACCTAATATTTGTGTAAAATAACAAACGCATACAGTTTTTGGTGATAATATTTAACGTAATATATCTTTCGAAGCGAAAGTCTTGAAATACATCCTGCATTAGAAAATTTTCTATTGTTCGGGAAAAATCTGTTATGTATATTAAAATCGAAAATAGAAAATGCTTTCCCTATTTATTTACTTTATTCATTTTTGCTCACAAATGAGAATGATTTATGGCTTTGAAAAATAAGTTATTATATTAAATTATATCGTTTTCCCATCATTTTTTTTTCTTTTTAGGCTGCTGTCAATGTGAGTGATTGATTGTGTGTGAAAATTGCGGACGAACCTTTTAAAAGAAATATCTCTATTAAAGGAATTTAAGTATATTAATTTTCGCGTTTGTGAAAAAATAATATTTTTTTAGGAAATTTTTTTTCCATGGATTTATGTAATATGTATGAATAATAAGAATAATTTCCCATTTCCTATCAAAGTGCTGGAATTAAAACATAATCGGAACAACTAATTATATTAGCAAAATTCTTTTCTTTAAATTTGTTAATTCTTTCAAAAATCTTTTATTTAAATTATTTATTAGTAAGCTGGTGGATAAAGACATTAGTAAATATGGAGTATTGTATTTTTCTGAGACAAAGTTTGAAAACCTTTAAGTGCTTGCAGGGTACATTGATGTATTAATGCTATGATATGGTATGTGATGATAACAAAATCTGATCAAGTCCTTTATGGTTATGATTGTGCAGCAAATTTTGGAAAATGAGAACTAATAAGAATGGCAAGTGTTGGATAGCTTCTTTTTTAACTGTTCTTCCCATAAATAATTGCTCGAAATATCTGTATAAAAATTTTTGAATTTTCCTAAGGGACAACTTCTATCTAATATAAGATTGTAGAAACTTCGTCGATTACTACAGAACAAACAACATTGAATGCCATCGGCAGCGTCGACCTGCTTGCAATGCTGATTCAAGTGGTGTGTTTTCATTTCATCTCAAAATCCGATCACATCATTTGGCTGAAAGGTATTTGCTCACCTTCTATACAAACCGGATCTTTTGTCATGTTATTACGTCTTCTTCGCTAAACTGAAGACATTCTTGAGTTACAGGTGTTTAGATAACTGACAAAAAAAGTGAAAACGACAGTGAATGATTGAAAATCAATACAAGTGACAGAAATCAAAGGGAGATTCCTCATAACATGCTTTTCTTTATGATAAATATCTTAATCAGCAAGTTTGTTATGTAGAAAAATCCATAATCTCATGACGAGTAAAAAAACTTTTATTTTTCTCATCTTTCATTTCAAACGAACTCGTTTAAAAAAAACAATCCATTCCCTGCATCTGGTATAGTCCTAATGGTACGATACATTTTGAAAAAGGAAAATAAACCATATCCTTCAAAAATTCTTGCTAATGAAACTTTAAGAATCCTGAAATATTCCTAATGCATAGAGAAGGATTTGCGAATGAAGTAAACATTTCTCCTGACAAACGACAGCAAGAATGAATATACGGACATGCAGGAAACGAAATTAAAATTAAGTCACTAGATTATTTTAAGTAAATATGCTCTCATTTATAAATGAGAATTTCTGCTCATTATTTAGAATAAAATAATTATTTACGAGATATATTTAAAAACTAGAGGGAGTGCTCTTTCAAAATATTGCCCGAATACTCTTTAATAAAACTTTTATCCCAGTGAATTCCTTGCATGGCATTCGGCTACAATAGTTACGAAATATTGATTTTTGGCGTGAATTTAGAATTTTTATTGAAACTGTCGTATGACTCTTTGGATATTATTTGACGATTAATCCCCAACAGGCTATAATAGCATTTGAGAATCAAATGTGTGTTTTAGATACGTTTTTCCCAACCGATTGAAACAAAAATTTGACATGGAGTTATAATTGTAGTCACAAAATCAAGTATCAGATTTAATATATTTAAATCATTGTGTTTTCGAGTTATCGCGTATACATGTTTCTGAAAATATAGACCGACAGACTGTCAATCTTTTGTTGGGCGAACAAACATACGTAATGACAAAAATTTATTTTTGAACTCAGGGAATTCTAAAGCGTGGGGATTCCAAAAAATCTGTAGTTTGAATTTTTTGACGATTACAATATTCGCCATACTTCGTAAACGAAAATGCAAACAATTTTTCTTTTAAAGTGAAAAAGAAGAAATTTCTATTTAGCTAGCTAGAATACATATGGTAACAGTTTATTATCTTAGATTTTCTTTCTGAGCACAAAATTACATTTTATAGTAAAAATAAATTTTTCTTTATTTTTTTTGGGGGGGGTTTTTCACAACAGGCAGGAATATGATGTTTCTAAATTGAATCAATCAAGTTCGAAATAAAAATTCAGTCTACATTTTGTTTTGAGATTTTGGTCGAGAAACTGCATTTAAATTTGCAATTTTAAAAACGGTTTTTAGTGTTGACCTTTTAAACTCACGTTTTGTGTATACTAGAATTTTTTTCCAATAATATTTTATTTCTTTCGAACCTTTTTTCATGGAAGAAAGCTATAACGCTAAAAAAAAGAATGTCTATATTACATTTCACTAATATCCAATTGTGCGCGGATTAGGAAATGAACCGAACGATGAACAAATGTTATTTTAAACTATTGTATGATTTCTTATTGTTAATTTCTTTTTTTGCGATTGTTTGATTTCTTAATTTTTAAGGAATAAGAGCAAATATTGGACTTGTATGAGATTCTAAAATAAAAATTTGTTAATTTAAAGCTTTTTTTATTGAGTGAGTAAACTACAAAACTATTTCGTGTTTTCGCCCTTTAAAGCAAGCTATGGAATCGAAAGCTATAGATTTCATGACGGACATACTTTCACAGGTGGTCAGCTGATTTGTACAAAAATTGATTTCATGAATAAGCAAAAAATGGATTTGTGAAAGTGTCAGTGTTGCATGCGTGGTGCTTTCTATTACTAATATACTTAAAAATGTTTTACTCAGGAGGAGGAGGGGGGTATCAAGGCTGGTAAAGTCTCTAAAGTAAATATAATAAAAGTTAAATGAAGCACAATGTCAATCTTGCTTACATAATAATTCTCAATTCTTAAGGTATATAGTAAACAATTCCGAAAATTTCTTTAATTAGCTTGAAAGACACGGCTATCCATAAAACTCTTTGAAGTTGAATTATTAGGGCGGAATAAAGAGCTATAATTAAATTTAACATTAAACTTGGTGAGGGGCAGAGAGAGATATACCTATTGATAAAGCAAGTTTGTCCAAGTAATATAAAATATGCTCTAGTACCTGCAATTTGAACTGGTTTATATTGAACATATGGGATTACTAAACAAAGAAAAACTTTCGCCTTATCCCCCCGAAACAAAAAGCATAAACAAGAATGCTGGTAGGGTCTTTAAACAAAGAAACGTTTCAATAATATTTGAGAAACCTAAAATATCTGTTTATTTTGGTGTAAATACATGTTATTAAGAACCATGTTATTTAAAAAAGTAATGAGAAGTGTATATTAAGAAACGTTATCTCAACCTTTGAGAATTTTACTACACTTCTTGAAATTCGTATTACAGAGAATACAACATAACATTCTCTATAAGATCCTGCAATAAAATTGGGAACGGAAGCAAAAGAAACTTAACCCTCCCAGATAAAGATGCGAAAAATTGTATCAAATTAAAAAATATATATATTATCTTCGATAGTAAGATATTATTTTTACGGACTTTGTTTTATCTGGATAAGTATTTATTGGTGAAATTCGTTTTATTTAAATTATTTAAATGTTTTGAAGCATTTGATGTCCAGAATCTGTTGCATTTTATCTATATTATCTTAATTAGAAAAGTGAAATATTCTGCATGATAATACATTCACTCACAGCTCGTTTATTTTTGAAGATTTTTAGCAAACATAATGTTTATGTTTTGAATTTTCCGCCATGTTTCGGAAATCAATTTTTTAAGAATTCTCTTTATTTTGAAGACTTAAAAAGGGAAGTATGGCGTTCTCGACAATAAAAATTGACGAAATTTTAGTTGTAAGTAAAAGGGATTTTTTCTTAAATAATATTTATTATCTGATAAAAAGTTTAATTCGTATAGAACGAATGATTTATTTTAATTATTAAACAGTCGAAAAATATTTATTTCGTAAAGTATTGTTTTTAATGGAAAGTCGAATATGTACTGTAATGTGGTAGCTTTCAAGTTCATAACCACAAATCAGAAAAGAAATTCCGAGTGAAATCGCTCCAAAAATAGCATGATATATGAATATATATTTTATAGTTTCAGTGTGAACTTATTTTCATTTATATATTTTCATTTATTCATTTATATATTTCATTTATATATTATTGTCATTTTTATATTTTCATTGCTAATAATAAAAATGACAAAAATAATGAGTATAAATCGTGTGACTTGAAAATCTAAAAAAATATATGAAAATTTGCTCTATAAACAGTTTCTAAAATCCATTGCGCAGAAAAAAATAAAAATATTATAGATGCATAATGTTTATAAAAATGTTTTAAAATATGTTTTATGCGTATCTGAATTTTAAAAATACGTGCTTTAGAAAAAGGTAGGCAACGCTATCTTTCTGTCATAATGGAAGAAAATTTGCATTGGATAATTTATAAACTGTGGACTGATCGCGTATATACAAATTATGCACTTCTATCAATCAATGCCATCCTATTTTATTAATTTGAAATTAAAAAAATCCATTTTTAAAAAAGTTCCCTTCAAGAAGTCATGAGGATGTGATTTTATTTTGCGTTTGCGAGAAAATTGAAAAAGTTTAAAGGAACATGCATTCAAATAAATATTAAATTTCTGTAGCCTGCAGATTACATATATATTACAGTTTAATTTGAATAAACTGTTTTTCCGAGATAATGGAGAACAAAATTTAAAAACTCTTTGACACAGTGTGTTATTTATTCACTTTCAACCTAGTAATATTTACAATTCGAATATTTTTGATATTATCATCGAAAATATTGAAATTATTTTTCTGTGTTAGACGTGACTTTTAAAATGTATACATTGAATGAAATATATAAAATTGTGCAAATTAAAAATACACCTTAAGATAATATAAACAAGTATACAGAACATAATAAAATTCTTTGTAGAATTTTTTTTATAAAGTATGGTTAACGGGATTAAAAATGGAATGTAAAGAAGAGTCAAACATAAAATCATTCATTTTGCGAAAACATTCATATTGTTATAATATATGAATAGTGATTATATGAGTAACAAGTGTATATTACCTTCGAAAACAATTAGGAAATGAAAAAATATGAATATTTAATTTATGAGGCAAATTCATTTCGACGAAAAATTCCTTGGAGCCAAGACTATTTAGAAACAAGCTGCTTGTGTTGAAATATGATATGCAGTGGAAAAAAGCATTTCTTCTATTTACTAAAAATGAATATTATTTATTATTATCTTTGTGTGTACTTTAAAATATGAAAGTCTAAATTCTTTTAAATAGAAATGTGTATTCTCTGGTGCACCATTTAAAATAGATCAATAAAATCGACATATAAGCTGTCAAGTTGGAGAAACGATAAAAAATGTGTCCTGTCACATCTCAAGAAAAAAACAGATGACAAACACGTTTTCTTCATTCCTAAGAGTGCATTTTTTTAAAACAACTAATAATTATCCATTCTTTAAATAAAAAACTATAATTCCAGAATAATAATATAATGTTTATTTGAATATGTAACAAATAAAATACTTCCGCTTTATGGAAATATTAAAGTGAACGATTTTTCCTTCAGGTTTTATTTCACAAATTCTACCCTGGATAAATTTTACATTCATTGGATTAT
>JAPMOR010054067.1:1632725-1656030 GCA_026543865.1 Argiope aurantia
GTTGGTACAAAAAATAGTACTAACAAATAATTAAAAATGGAAAGCAAAATAAAAAATCCCATAGAAAATGTTTCAGTATTTAGAACTATTACTACCCATTTAAACAATGCATTTTTATGGTTTAAATCAGTTCTTGTTGGTCTTGGGTTGCTCCTTTGTTACTCCAACACCTCTCAAATAAGTAATCTTTTATTTATATTTTAATTCCATTAATTAAAAATTTATAGATTGAGGAAAATACGTTAGTGAATATAAAATTATTCTCTAAGGGCCTTATTTGATTTTTTACTGAATATATATCGTTGCACAATTTATAAATTTTTATAAGATAATTTATAAGAATTTTCTTTAATTTTGTACGAGAATTCTACTGAGAATACACTTTTTTCCTCATATTGTATATTGATTCCAATATTAAATCATTTTTTTTGTAATACGCTTGCTTTTTATGTGTTTATGCTTGATTTATAAGCTAATATATATTTATATACATCTCACATATGTATTTGTGTGTGTACCTACATGCATTATTAGCATTTTTAACTGAAATTATTTCTCCAATGGTTTTAATTTAAATTTAAAAAGACATTTATTTAAATTCTGAGTTGGTCAGCAGCTTTTTCCAGCTCTCAGGGGTTAATTATTGTAATATAACTTTTTCATCATAAGCTATCGTATCTCATGAAAATCACGCCCTTCAAAGAACTATTGGTTCAGCAATTTCCGAGGGAAGTTCCCGTAAGGAACATATATTGCTAAGAGATGATCACACATTTTCGTGTAGCATAACATTAAACGGGGTAAAATATATTATTGTTTTTCGAGCAGTAGATTAAAAATAAGGTAATGTTCTAAAAAATACAAAGCTTTTTAAAGTATCTGAAAAGAAAAATGTTTATTTGATACTCAAAAATGCACAGAAAAGAAAAAAAAATTGTTACAGCAATGATAGATATCTATGATAACAGAGTCTAAACGGCTCATCTTTGCCATAGAGTGCAATGCAACGCTCCTTATTTCTTGTTATGTCTTACTCAGACAGACTGCTCAACCAATTTACCCCGCTGTTTTATCAAAGCGTTGACGAGAATGCACTAATTAATGGAGGATATTTTTGCCTAACACGTCTCCCTATGGAAACATTCCAATATTTTCAATGGGGATTAGATCCGGAAACTGTGTTGGTCAAAAAGTGTTTTCCTCTTTGTCTGGACATTCAGTTCATATTATATTGGCGTAAGAGAAGAATGGAAGAAGAAACTAAAATTATCTATGCCTTCAATTTCAACTTTTGCTGAAACTCAAATATTAAAGTTAAGTAGCTTTTATTACTGAAATTTATGTGTTGTTAAAAATAGTCACTATATATTTAATTAATCACATGCATGCTAGCTGATACTAAATAAGTGTTATTAAGATGGACCTTGTTAAAAACAAGAAATTTGAAAAAAAGACGAGCTTAAAAATTTAGTAACTCATTTTAATAAGTTTTAAAATATAGAGGTGATTGCTAAATGCTAGATAATTTTAAATATATCAGTTTACCACCTTTGTAATATATCTTCCAATATCACAAGACTTTTACTTTTATCTCATTTCCGATAGCTACTGTTGATTGATTATAAAATGTTCCAAACAGTATTTAAATTTATTAAACAAGTATATTATCTCTTAAAGAAAGTATGTTCTTCTAATTTCTATATAAAAAGTAAAATACACCTTGAATTTGCAAGAATGTATAAACTATTATAAATATTGTATTATCCGGCTTATTACAATGTATAATGCAATCATTATGGATTCAGTAACTATATAATCCTTCAAAATTATATAATTGAGAAAACAACAACTTAAAATGTAAGTTTTGTACAGATATATATAATAATTATAAAGATGATCTGAAGACTGTAAAGGTGCAATAAAGAAGTGTATTAAAATGCTAGTATCATTAATTTTCTCATACTAACTGAGCTTCAAAGGTTGCTGATTCTTTTATACAATAGAATCAGGCTTCATTAGAAATCACTTCACGTATATCTTTCACTTATCCAGACATGAATGCATTTGAGATATCTCAACTCGTAGATAAATGTAAATAGATGTCGTATGTGTACATGGCGTCCTGTACATGACAGCATATGTGTACACGACAGCGTAGTATATCATCCCTGATTTATTCACATTAAAAGTAAATAAAATTATATTCCTACTCCAATTTTCTGAGTTTCAAATACTCAAGAGACTCAAGAACAGTCCGAATTCTTATAATTGTATTTCTAATGAACGGTTTGAGCTAAAATAGTTCATTCTTCATTTTTATGAAATATTAAGAGGTATTTTAAGTTTTTAAATACGTTTTTTTTATTTTCACTCTATCATACAATTTTATGAGATATCGAGAATCCATTGTCCCGTATCTCTATCAGTAACTGTTCTATTGATTAAAATAGGATATTAGATTCTGATAGGATATTAGATTCAAATGGAAAATATTTTATTTACAAAGAAAAAATTATTAACCTCATTAGATATTTCTATATAATAATTTTGCTTTTAAATACTGCGTTTAAAAATTAATTATAGTTAAAATCCTACTTATTTCAAAATTTCTTATCGAGGGTGTCATTTCTACTATCATTTTATCTAAAAAATAATAAACGTTACAGATTACCTAAAAGCCATTGGAATTTGCCAACAAATAAATTAAAATCTCTCATTCCTTTCATCATTAAATTTTTATTTAAATCTTGCAAATGATGATTGGTTTCTATGGATATTAATGAGAATTATTTTTAATCTTTCATGTTAATAAAATTATTAAATGATATTTTTTTGTTATGTATTTCAAATAATTTAATTTTTGACTCGCTTTCTTGCTTTGCTCTTTTTTCTTGCTTTGATGAAAGTTTCAGTACAATTAAAAAACAAAAATATGACTCATGTGTTTATTTATACAACAGTAAAATTTCCAAATCTGCGAAACACTCGCTAACCCCGTAAGAATTAATGTAAAATATGTATGCTTTTTATACCTGAAAACAAATACTTCAAAGAAATTCCTAATAAAGTAATTTATTCTTTATAATGCATACACGAAAGTTGCTAAAAGACGTTTCAAAATTTGGGGAAGATGAGACACAGCATTATCGTTAAATAAATTTGCAATGCGCAATAGTCATTGCTTTATTAGGATGATGCTTCTCATAGATGCAATAATTTCACATGCTGTCAACACTACTCTCATTTCCCTAAAATATGGTTGCTCTGATAAGGATATTATTCCCTTCTTTTCTGACTCCTCCTCAGCTTTTGGCAGTGACATAAAATGCAGCTCCCAAAGTTCTTCAGTAATTCTGGCTGTCATTAGTTTATGAATGTCGTTGATCTCCTCCTCTAACCCAATGATCTTGACCAGAGACATAATTTTGTACAAGAATACTCCATAAGTTCAATTCTTTGGAGCCGCATTTGACAATGCAATTCATCTAAAACTTCTTCCAATTTGAAATATTGGTTCTCTAAAGGCATAATGACATTTTTATTTTATATCGGTTTTAGAAAACGATTATTATCTTATAAATTATTTGTTATTTGTTGACAGAAAACACGGAAAATATAAAATTTTATAATAGATCAATATTTGTGCAATGATATAAATAATTCTCTCTTTCATATTAATTAACTCGAATAGTTCTGTAATTTATGCAATTAAATTAAAGACTGATAAATTCCTACTACATGGAATATTTATTTGATTTTGAATAATAATATAATGGCATTTTTATTCACAATTTTTAGTAAAATCCATAGTAAATTTCTATTAAATTACATATAAGAATTAGTTCTGTTTATGATAGATGATTCTCCTTTTTATATTGCATTTATGTCAGCAATTTTTAGATTGTTTCGTTCATAGCATCTAATTCTTTATAACTAGTTATTTTTAGTTAAAGACATTTGACTAGCAGAGCATTAACATTACCTACAAATTTTCTAGAATTTTATGCCATAATTTTAATTAGAATGCAGTCAGCATGAAGAAATAATATATTTTATTACACTAAATGCATCTCACGAATGAAAGATCTTCTTATTCACATATAAGGTTAAATTCATTTCTGTAACAGAATTTAATATTATTTTTTAATCATTTATCTAAGATATGCTTAATTAAACTTTTTGTTGCTCTCGACTCAAAATTATTTTTGAAAATCCGTGCATCTTATGTAAAAGTAATTAAAACAAGCCGAAATTCAAACTTTTAAAAAAGTTTCTCTTTTATATGAAAATATGATGGTAATCAAATTTAATTAATCTGATTATCTGGAAATTCTGTTGCTGGAAAATTTATAAGCTAGTTTAATTTCTTATGAATCAATTAGTAGTTTCGGTATTTAACACACGACAAATCATTCTAAATTCTTCCGGAATGAACTTTAAATGTTTTATTTATAAAGTGAATTGGTAGAAAGAAGAGATATAGTAGGTAATAAAGAATTAAATTTAATTAAAATTAGTTTATCGATGTATGTTCAGAAAAGAGTCCTCTCAGACTTATTTTCTTCAGGTAGCGTATCTTATAAAGCAAGGCTTGTTTACATAAAGAAACAAAATTAAAAAAAAAGACCCAAATATTTGAGATTTTGCCTTTTTCCTAAGATAAGCATGTTACTGCCAATTTTCGAAACAAAAAGTGTATTAGAGTTTTAATTTCTTCATCCTCAAGAAAATCTCCGATAAAAAGAAGCCTTTGTTGACTCGGTATTTCTTTTGTATACTCTCTACAGGTAAACACATCTTTAATTCATTCTTATCAGATATTTCGTACAGAATTGATAAAATGTAATGAGATTTGTAAGATATTCAAGAAATCTTCAGTTTTTTTTTAAACTAAGCGAAAATAATTCTAATATTAGAAACATCTCGTATAACTTGCACACACAAGTGATATATCTTTAACCATAACTATCTAACCAGAAATTTTTATAGAGATAGAATTGCAGGCGAAAAATTTTTAAATCTGCTGTATATAAGTTGAAAATATCAAGAATTTTCTTTATCAATTTGCTTTAAATAAGAAATGAGAAAAAATCAACTATAATTTTTTTAAAAAAAAAATTACGTTAAATATTCTAAAGTTAAAAAACAAATTTGTTTGATTTCACTGATCACGTTTTTGCATATATTCCTGTATGAAAAAGAAGATGAATCTGAATCAGTTGTATTTGTTTGTTTCAAAAGCAGGAGTATTAGATATTCTTAAAGAATTTGAAATGAATTTCAATGCCTTGAAAATAGAAAAACCGAATATAATTACCGAAAACAAATTTGTTAATAACTGCAACACGAATTAGTAGATAAAAATGTATTCATCTACTTATTAATCAAACGTTAAACGTATAACAGTATGAACTTTTATTGTTTTTTTGTTTTCATTTAATATTATTGGGACGTATTACTTCAAGACTGCGCTTTTCTCAATAGGCGACATAATTTTTTAATGGATCTCGTAGTTAACTTATAAAACAGGAAATTCATTTTCTTTTAATATATATCAAATTTTTGCTTTGAAATTATTGCAAATATTTGAAATTCCAGCTTTGACATATTTTAGTAGGAATCATGCCATGAGATGTATCTTTAGTATAATACTGCTCATTTTAATATATTAATAATATGGGTCAAATTATTTAATATTTTCTACAAATATCGACATTTTTTTAAAGTTTGCTTCCTTATATCAATAATCCGATGTGGGTAATAATGACAGTCTTTGCCAAATTTCTAAAACAGACCGATAAATTATTCGACAATCAGTTTCAATAAGTGTACCGATCTCTAAAATTGTTCCGACCGCTATCGAATGCTGTGATAGGTGGGCGCTATCTACTAAAATACAGCCGCATTAAGTTGTGGTATTCTACTATCGATGCAATTGATTAGCCTCATATAGAAAATCAATCTATACTTATAATAAATTTCAATGTGTGTGTGTGCCTGTGTGTCTATTGGTGCTCTATAAGCCAGACCTTTTGACTTACAGCTACGCCATTTCACACATGTATAACTTTGAGGTCAGGAATGTGTACTTCGTATAGAGTTTTTTTGAATTTTTAATAAATTAAAAATTTAAAGAAATTTCGGCGTTTTTTCGCGATAACTTCAGAAAAAGTAGCGCACAAAAGTAAATTTTCCTCGAAGTTAAAGTTCATAAAATTATCTTTTTAAAGATGCCAATGCTTTAACCTATAAATTAAATTCCTTTTTTAAATAAATTTTTCTAAAAAAATATTTCAACCCTATTTTTCAACAATTTATTTCGCACAAAATAAAAATAAAATTCAATTTTCATGAACACGTTACGAAAACATGAAAAAATAGCTTTCATCAATGAGTTGCCATCACATTGACAAAAGCTCAAATTAAAATATAAGTTAAATATTACTGCAAACCCAGAAAAGTGTCATTTTTAGCACGTTTCTGGAAGAAATGAAATAAATGAGATATACAATATTTTCTAAAAAGTAAATGTAAGACAAAGTTTTCTATGATCTTTTACAGTATCTATATTATTCATTCAATAATCAGTTTTATTCAAGGCAAACCTATTTTAATATATATCTTTACAATTCAGGGCCAAATTAGACTAAATGAAATAAATAATTATATTGTATGTAACTCGAGTCAACAAATGCTCTAATGAATTATGAATGTTTGTCTTTTATGTAGATCCTCTGTTCTGCGAATCATATTTAACAAAATATGCTTGAAGCAATCAATATTTTAAAGAAAAAGAGCTGCACTCCAATCAACTAATTCAGTCACTCAATTAATATATTTATGAAAATTTGAATATCACCATTCAATAAAAACGGAGATCACTGCATCGACCATCTCAATGATGATACTCCAATCAGCGTCCCGGGATTCTCAAGACTGATTAACCTAAAATTATGAAAATGTTGATTGTTCTAAACTATTCTACTCAAAACATCATAAATCGAGCAGATTTGATAGCAGAAGATAGAAACTTACATTGATTTATTTAAATGTCAAGAATACTTCTCAAAATATGATTCCTTAGGATCAAACGACTGTATAAAATTTAAATTTCATAATTTTTTGAAGTATATTTACAGACAGAAACAAAATAAAACATTATTATTCACGTCATTTAAATCATTTTGAAAGTAGAACTATAAAATTAAATTTGTGATCAATCTGAGAAATTTCTGTTGAAGAAGTATTGAAAGTTCTGTTGAAGAAGTATTATATAAATTATGAAAATTATTCTATAGTGCACAAAAGACTTAACTGCTGAACTATTCTGTCTTTCAGTACACATATGTAAAAAAATGCGCTTAGTTTCAGTAAAAAATATTTTTTTATTAATTACAGTTTAATCATTTCCACTTTAATTTAGATTTGAAATTTTATGGGAGCTAATAGGAAATTAGAGAGAGATACATAGTACATTATGTCTTAAGGCCTTTATAATAGTATAAGAGAATTATATGACTATTAAAATTTGAAGCTTAAAAACGAAGGAGCTATTAAAAGACATAAAGCAATAAATTGAAAATTATAGCGAGCAATAATATTGGCGAGCCTACTGGTCGCCAAAGGCGGTTAGCAATTAATTATAATAATAACTAACCATAACTGTCCAAATGTTCCTCTCACTTATTATTTTTATCAATTCTTAGGCATGGTTTTAATTGACCCTTCTAATTAAAAAAAACTTATGGATAATTATAATAATGTGTTATTTCATAGATAAATATTGATAAATGGTTTTTTAATTGTTCGCCATTTTCAGTTACTGTTTCTCACTTTTTCAATTTAATTGGATGTATAAAATCCCTCTACTATCCTGAAGTTCTGTTTTATTATTGTAGTGCATGTATTTTTTTATTGAATCACTAACAAAACTCTTCTAAAGATATTTTGGGAAAATTTTGAACCACGTTTGGTTGTTCAAATAAGTTTGATAAATACATATTGAATGACACTATCCTTACAGTTATCAACTTATTCTTACAGTTTTTGTCAACTTGTTTCACTTCAGCTAGAATATTATTAGTGAATTAAATGAATTTTAATCATTGTACGTTTCTTATTAAAATTCAAGCAGATTTTATGTGTACCAATTCCAGGCATGGAAAACGAGGATTTTATTCGTTTGCACTTCGTTGCCGAAGTTGCATAGTGCAGATTACTTTTGCGAGTTTTTGGTTACGTTCGAAAACTATCATTATTATTAAAAACTACTGTTTTTATTAATAAATAATTACGAAATATTTGATAAATAGTAAAAATAATAATAACTTCGGAGAAACCACGCTCTGTTAAGTGACTGCATTCTGGGAAAACAGTAAAAATAATTAATCGAGAAAATATCAGTTCAGCACAATTTTTTTCTCAAACTCCTTTCCTATTCTGCATAAACGTTATAAAACGTGATGGTGTGGTACAGGGATTCCTAATGTAATATCCTGTAACTAAGCGGTCATAAAATATAAACAAGAGGATGTTTTTAAAAATATGGGTAAAGTAGTAAGAAAACTTTCATAGGACGCTGGTCAATCCAGTTTTCTGGTTGTTTAACTGCCTTTATATTATTTACTTTCCAAATAACGTCATCTACTTTCCTAAAGTATCACAAAGCATAATGAAATGAAGTTTTTTTTATAGTGGAAATATTCCACTTCCAATAAAGAAACATCTCTCTATCAGTGCTTTTAATTATTGTGATCAATTTAATGAATTCTTGAATTATGTGCATTCAAATTGCGCACAATCAGTAATGCAATTATGTAATTACATAAGGCTGACTGAAATTAAATTAGTCCTTTGAAATCAGAAATTTCTGATGTCAAGATTACTGTTTGAATATAAAAAGAAATGGGAACCCAATGAACTAATACTGCAGGATATTTGAAACTACAATCTAAACATGGTTTTCAGGGATCATTTGTTTGCATTTGGAAAGAAGTGTCAGTATTTGTTATACCAAAAGATTTATTCTGAGAAAATAATTTGTGGATGCTTTGCAATGAAATTTAAGTTTTTTTTATTATAATAGCTTTAAAATTTTATTGAACGCAATATAGAATAATTTATAATGAACAAAAATATATGAGGACAATTTTTAGCAAGTTCTTATTTATTATATTAAATGCAATGAACTGGGTCTATGAAGAATGAGAAATTTTGGAAGTTAAATTATTAAAACTATTGGAAATTAAATTAAAATACAATTATTTTCTACTCGACTCTGAAATACAATGCAATTCGACACTCTTAAAGTGAAGACATTCATCCGTGACGAATGCAGTTAAGAAATTTCTGTAGCTGCAGTTATGAAATTTCTGTAGCTAATAAACAAAATCAACCACAACGTGTCATCACAGTTGATACTTAAAAAGAGAATGCTTTAAGCAACTGTTAGCAAATCCTAAGGGGAAATACTTGTTTCAAAGGTTTTATATTCTATATCTTACAAAAAAAGGGGAGTGAAATATTAAATTATTTATGATTTAAAATTTTATTTATGCTTCTTTATTAGAGCAATCCAACACTTAACCTTCAGATTTGTTTTCCTGATAAATATATGAACAACTTTAATCATTCGAAACTTGATGGTTTGTTTATTTTATCATGTTTATTTCGTAGAAGACTTTTTGTATAATGCCTCAACTAGAAGAAATTTGTGATTAATCATTCTTGAGTCCATAAAAGGTTTTATTTTCTAGAAAAGCTTTTCCAGAGTTGGCGCTACTTGTGACACTTTTACGACTAAAGATAGCCTTATAAAGCATTATAAATAACACCCTTTGATAATGAATAATGGCAATGATCCTAAAAAGAAATGTCTTTCTGGAACTCAAGCGTTATTTTTTACCCTTGCTGAAACAAGAAGAATTATGAGGTGGGGAAAGGTTCTTGGTTATAAATTAATAATTTATATCAAGCAGAGCTTTTTACTTCAGGTTTTAATACATTTTACCCTCTAAATCTTAAAATTGTATAAAGAGAATGAAGACAATTCTATATATGAACAATTGCCTTCCTTTTTCTTATATAACTTCTCTTTTTGCACCCTTAATGTATTTCGAACTAACAAGAAAACACATAATGTTTTCTCTGAACTAATAATAGTTTTCTATTCTTTTACAAAAGATTTAAAAGTGTCAAGTTATAACTTATATTTTTATGAATTAGCTTATGCATATTAAATGATTAACATAAGACTTTTCTCAGTATAAAAATTTTCTACATAATCTGCGTTTTGTAGCAGTTAAAAATTAAATGCGCTTAGAGATTAAAAAATTTTTTGGCAGCACCCTTATAAAAATATTCCTACACTTTCATAAACAGCTTATGACCAATCAATAAGACTTCTTTCATTTTAAGAATTTCTTCTTCAACTATTAAAATTGAAATACCAATTGGAGATTTATACAAAAAAATTGAGCAGTAACTCAAAATTATTCCAGCTTTTTTTTCTGCTTCCGTGTTTGGAACCATTCATCAACGAAAGCAATAAAACCATTTTTGTTTCTGAATGAATTATTCAGATATTTAGATATGAATTTGAATACTACTGTGAATTCAGCCATTTTACAATCATACATTATCTAGAATTATTAATTCAGTATAGTTTTACAGTTTTTCTGAACTAGAAATAATGTACAGAAATATTTATTTGCATATTTTTTTAATACCTCGCAATCTCAGAATATTCGAATGATTTATCATCAGTTACTCTCCATACTCAGAGTAGCCGTCCTCTCATTCCTCCAGAGGACATTTCTATTCAGCATTACAGTCGCTCAGTTTCTCGATCTCGACAATTATATGCCAATCATTTTAAATTATAAACATGTGATTGAATTCAAAACTCCATCTTACACTGTGCAATAAGAATGAAGTGGCAATGCCATTGTGAGAGTACTTTGCTTTTGTTTTCTAATGTAATCGTAAAATCTCATGAATATTTTGATTCATGTCTTTTCTAAAGTTTGAGGAGACTTATAAATTTTAATTTTCTGCCAATAGTAGATATCAGTTATCTAAGAGTTCAATTACATAAGAAACAATATCGAATTGAAAACATAAAATTAAAATAAATAGTATCTGAAATTTTTAAATTAATGTTTCGATATAATGGTTCCACATTTAAAAACAGCTTATTTCTATTAGATCTAACATTTAACGTCAAGAGAAATCAACTTATCAAATATTTAAAATTTAAAGACCAAGTTATTCCACGGAAAGAACAATCCCATAAAAAATAAGAATGTTAGAATGTATATTCTTAGTACCACTGTATTTAATATATTGAGTTGTTCGGAAAGTAATTTCGGTTTTTTTTTTGTGTGTGTGGAAATGAAAGACAGTTTTTGTATAATAAACAAATACTTTATTAAATTATATATCGGCCGTTCTGGCCCAACACCTTTTGCCATCTTTCTGGTAGTAGCATCATTCCACTCTCATAAAATTTTTGGTCTTTGCTGCCAAAAAACTGATCGAGGCCTTCCCGAACTTGGTGCATCTTCGACATCAAAATTGCCAGATCGAAATTTAGCGAACCAGTTCTGGCACTGGCGTACTGTCAACACACCTTCTCCATACACATCGGTCCATTTCTTTCTGGCTTGGACAGCATTTTTACCCTTTCTGTAGTAAAACAGTAAGGTATGTCGAAAATGCTGCTTATCGCTCTCCATATTTCAAAGGGCACCAACCAAAAACTACTGCGTAAATTAATTGGAATTTTTCACACACAAGCCTTGCTATATGAGCTCTCAAAGCATATAAAAATGATACGGCTTAAAGGTGAAGCAAAAAAATACAATTAAATCCTCTGTCGGGAAGAAACGAAATTACTTTCCGAACAGCCCAATATATACAGTGGTGTAATGAATGCAGAAGTAATATAGTGATATAGTTTTGGCCTTGAAGAAGATTCACGAATAAGAAATTTCATGAATATGAATAACTAATCTGTGTAGATTTTAAATTAGTTCACTTTTTCCCCTTATTTCTTACGTCTATGGAATAACAAAGCGAGGCAATAACAGTGAATAAGCCCTCATCCCTGGCAATGCATTATGGACCTTGGATAAGGCAGAGAATGCATTGCATGGCGTACAATGGTTTAGAAAATATTGACTTTTCCTACGTTTTCCTGCTACTGAATGTATCGTGTGATGGATGGCAAGTGTCTTGGTGATAATCCCTGCCATGCCGTTAACAGTACATGAAAACAGATTTTGTGTTCCAGACGCAAGCGTTTTACTCAATCGATTGAAATCAACATATGAAACAAAACTACATTTGTTGTGACAAAACCGCGCACCAAATTTGGTACATTTAAGTCATTGCGTTTTCGAGTTATCCTTTTGAAAATACAGACTGACATATAGTCAACCGCTACTTGGATCTGATTCAAAATTTGATGGCTGTCAACACTACAGATTTGAAATCTGCATACCAAATATTATGCTCTCTTCCTTTCGTCGTTACCGAGTCAACTTATATTTGAAGAGCCTGACAGAGCGGATCTTGAGTGGGGTTGGCTCAAAATTTGACCGAAATCTACAAATTTCTGAATCCTTGACCGAAATTTCATGCTTCTAACTAAAAGCGATATCGAAAATTTTCTTTCTCGCAAGTAGACAGATTCGAATTGGTTTAAAACGTGGAAATACGTCAAAACCTGGAGTTCGAGTATTTTGGAGAGTATAATACTCTCTCAACGCTTCGTGTTCGAGACGGAAAAATGAGGTAGCTGCAGAACGGTGTGTCACTCGTAAACCGTTTGACAGATCATCTTGCCTTCCCTGAATGTAATCCGAGGGTTAATAAAATATTTTTTAAAACCATTTGATTAGTGTATCTGAGCCCCAAATCAGATAGCTCATACAAAGGACTCGCTTCTTGGTTTCCAGGAATGAGAGGAGAGAAATCTCGTTTGTTCTAGTTGTCTAGAGTTTTTGCGGATAAGAATAGATTAAAAAGAATTATGTTACCTCACTGAAGAACCTTATTAACAGCTTCAGAAGGCTTGATGATGGCATTAACTTAAATATGAGTTATACCGCTTCGCTAAAAAGTCTCAAAATACTAGAAATGAAGAATATGAACGATTCCTCAGAACATAAAGACAACAGAGAATGGGACAGAATAAGTGGAAGGATCCTATGCTGGCAGATGAGTGTATACAAAGGGATTATATAAAGTAAATTCATTCAAGAATAACAAGCAAAAGAAGTTCCTGAAAGAGAAAAAATAACTTCTTTCAGTATTTATTATCTGATTCTTCTCAATTCTAAAATATTTATAAAATTGTTGAAGTTTTATATAAATTTTTCTGTGTTTATATTTTCTCGTATAAAATGTATAGAAAAGATAGAGTTATCTGCAAAGTTTCAAACTTGTGATTTTGACAAATTTCCATGTTTTAGAAAATATTGAGTTCGTAAAATACATTTTTGGAACTCAATATTTTCTCTCTGTTCCTCCTTTTATCTGTCTGTATGTCAGACAAAGATAAATCAAAATTACTTTTGAGATTGGTGTTTTAGATTTATTATTCTTGGCACCAAATTTGTAGATTTTTATTAAATTTTGAGGAAGTTTGTTTGTCCGACTATTCGAATATAAACAGAATAGTTACAAAACAAAGGGATCCAGATGGATTAAATTTGGTAAGCAGATTAACGCTTATATTGTAGAGCCCTGCCAAATTTTGAGTCAAATCTTATGAGAAGTGGAGCGTCTGTCGGTCTGCATTTTCAGAAGCATGCAAACACAATAACTCAAAAACGCAATGAATTGAATATATCAAATTTGATAAGGGATTTTATGATTGCTGTTGTAGTTCTGTGTCAAAATAAGTTTCAATGGTTTGGAAAAAATAAGTCCAAAATACTAATTCAACTTTATTAGAAAGAGTGCGAGAAATTTTAGGAACGGCCACTCCCGCTCATTTCGAATTACAGGCACTAATTTAAAAAACTTATTCATGAAAATGTTTTCAATTTAACGCTTACCTTTCATTTATTGCATTTACATAAATAACACTACTGTCATATTTCACAAACGAGAGAATATAGGTAAAAATATTTCTTTTTCAATATATGTAAATTCACATAAAATTAGTTAAAAAATTCATGAGTACCAAAATATATGTCGATTTATGGTCAATAATTTAGAACAATTTCCCAAAGGTTACATGAGGGTATTCACTCATTGTGTGTTTTATCTTAACGAAATCACTAATGGTATTACCAATTACTATATGTATCCATTCTGTTTCGAAATGGATATTCTGTATTAATCGTTAATTTAAATGAACGATGGTCATTTTTTTTATAACTTACTTTTCAAATTTGTAAACTTAGTCATATAAGTGGTTCTGCAAAATGAGAATTTAGACTAAAAAACCAACTCAGTTATGCTATGTAATGGAGTTTTTAAGATGCTACATTCAGTTCAATGAATTATATCTAGGAAAGAATAACTATTATTACTATGCAAGTTATTTAAATTTTAATTTTAATTAATGCAATGCATTTAAATTTTAATAAAATAAAACCTACTTATTTTATGACAATTTTAAAAGCTAGCACTGACGATTGGTTATGTTTATGCTAGGAAAAATTTGAAGGTGAAATTTTACAAAAATAGAACATAGAAATCTATCAATTCTGACATTAATATAACAGAATCTGGTAAAATAAATCGCGAACAAAAAATATATTCATCGGAAGAAAAAATCAGTCACTTGTGAAAAAATGAAATTCTTTCTTAGAATTGTTATATTACAGCAATCCGAAATGTAAAAATCTTTAAATATAAAAAGTAAAATAATGATAATAATAATAACGTTATATATATATTTTTTCGCACCGCTTTCGCTTTGTCTTTTTTTTTCAAATCCTGAATTTGATTTTTTTAACTTAACGAATTTAAAATGGAACCAATGCAGTAAAAAAGTGGTAAATTTAAAGTTTTTAAAATTTGCCAAATAAAAATTTTTTCACCAGTTATATATATATATATATATATATATATATTCTCTCTTGAATTAAAATATCAAAGCACTTTGAATTTTGCAATTAAATGTTGTAAGTTTGTTATTAATGATGATAGATGATATTAAACCTCTCATCAACTTCTGTTGAATTCTTTGGCAGTACATTGATTTGCCATGGCAACGAAAATTAAAAACTATCAAAACAAATGAAGATCAGTCATTCATGATTGATTATTTTAGCAATTTGTTATATGCAATCCACATTATCTCTGTTACTATCTTAATTTCAATAATTTAGGGAATAAACAGCGGTAAACTTATCAACATCACTTGAAGTGCATTCTTGAATTATATTGAAGAGAAGAAAGATAAGAGAAAAGTGATATCATTCAAAAAGGTCGCATAAATTTATTAGGGACATTTCTATTTATAAACAGTTTTAAAATAATAACTTGACCGTTCTGTTAATACAGATAAAAGTAACCTTAACCAACCAAATCTATAGTAGAGAATTTTAATTTAAAATATAAAGATCTACTCAGATTTTGGTCATCATTTCTTTTAATATTTGCAACTGATCTGTTCGTGTTTCATCAAGAATGAGAAAACTTATTAAATGGAACTGAATTTAATTTTCCCTAGTAAGCGCAAGATTTTCATAGGGTTCTTTTTAGTCTCTATTTCACGATCGAATACAATCTGTGCAATGACAGGCGCTTTTACTTCACTTTCATGCGAGCTTATCTATTTAATAAGTGGAAGTGGTATCACATATTACCGTAATAGATTGAAAATACATATTAAAACACAAAGACCTTTATCTTTTGAATTTAATTAAATAAAATCTCTGAATGCTATCGATTCACGTGTAGAAATCATTTACAAAATCTGTGTTCTTTACTGCTGTTCTGCCCGTTGGTATCTTATATTTTTATAAGCATCTCAGCAGTTGCACTAAGGAAGCAAATCTTCACTCAAGTTTGATCTTAATTTGTAATTTTACTGTACAGATTTTGCAAGGTTGCCACGAGTGGCGCATTCGCTTATGAGGAAGATGAGCAACTGATAAAGATCAGTTTGAGATGCTTTGACGATGTCTGCCAACATTTCAGCATGGAATCTAAGGACAGAAACGAATCTCTGCCTCCTCTTTCTTTGTTACGGAATCGCATCAGACATGTATCTTTAATAGTTAACTGCCGGTGATATGTTTATTAATCGAAAGCATATCTTAGCAGCAACAAATGCTGTGGCGACTTACGTGGTTATTAAGCGTCAACGTAGCTAAAAATGTGATATAACAATCTCTTAATGTGTAATTATGCAACTGGAAGCGAAATCAAAGCCCAACTTTATTATAAGCTGTTTTTCCCAAATTTTCTAGAAGATATGTCTCTGCATAATATTGAGATTGTTTTGATGTGGATTGTCCCCATCTGAAGTACAACGAGGTACAATTAGTCTGAACAAGTCATTAGGTAAAGTTTGTTAACAATGAACCCATAAACAGTTAAGTCTTGGTTTTGCTAATTGCATAAATATCTGTAATGGTTTTAATTATTACAAGGCTAGTCGCCTTAATCGACCAGCTAGTTCGCTGGAATATTAGTTACACTTGATTTCAGATGCTTTTTTATATTCATGTCCACGATTACGACACATTATGTGACTTTAAAGTTATGTTCTTTTAAGTTCTGTTTATACGCGCGTGAACTTTTTTAATGAGGACTGTCCCATAACAACACAGCGATATTAAAAATCTAAATAATTGGTTCATCTAACTTTCCCGATATTGTAATTTCACCTTTCTATTTGTCTTGTAAACTGAATCGATACTAAACAGAGTCCTCCTTCTATGTTTTTTTAATAATTTTTTCATAATAACTTCACTATCAATGCTTGATGGATACAGCTTGAAAGTCACATGCTTAGTATTCAAATATAAATGAGTAATGACTTTGAAATTTTTTGACTACTTTATGCTCATCTTACTATTTAGATGTAGAAACATTTATCTTTAGAAGTTATTTGAAAAGCTGATAAGTATGTTTTTGCAAAAGAAATGATTAAGAGGAGCAAGAAAACGTACAAAATTTATTTCATCATTCTTCACTAATTTAAATTCTGTTTATAAGAATCCTATCAAAAGTTATTACAGGTACCATGCATTACTCAATTATCCTTATGATTTAGAAACCCACAATATTAATTTTTTTCCATGAATATGTATGCCTAAAATTAACTTCTTATGACACATTTACTTACGTCGGTCGCTTATTGATTTTTTTGTTGTCGCGCACTGTGCTTAATGCACCGAAATCTGAACAACTGCGCTCAATGTGAAACTAAATCGAATTAAGGGCGTAATGAAAAGGTTTCATAAGAATAAATAAAACTCAGTTACTTTCATGAAATGAAATTGTTTTTTTATAAGCAACATTATGTATTGTATCATGAAATATACCATTCTGTCAAAATCCTTAGGAAAGGACTGAATGCTTATGATCATCTCACCGATGAGGCATTAAATTGTCGACTATATTTAATTGATAGTCATCAAAATATATATCAAGCTTTCTCTGTTTAACGTTTTTGTTGAATAAATACTTTTTTATGATTAAAATAAATGAAAAGATTTCTGAAATGAACGTTTTGAAATACTATTTACTCTTTATCATTTTATAAAACCATCTTGAGAAGAACGACGCATATGAGCGTTGGGGTTGAATTTTTGCGTTGAAGTTTTTTGAATCATGATTGAAAATATGATATCGATCATCAAATATTTAAAAATTGTTTCATTTCCATGCAAAGAATTATTTTGTGGATTGTTACGAAATATAATGCATGTTAGGCTTAGCAGAAGAAAATGCAACGCTCTGCATGTGCAGTTGCTTGGCCCTGTCCTCTGGGAGCACTTTTATTTCGAGCTTCTAATCCGATAGGGCATAGCGATTATTGATATAAATGAGTGCAGTCACTTTATATGACATAATTGAAGAAGTTTCAAAATAGGAGTCGTATAGTATTTGTAACAATTTTTATCAACAAACGTTTATGTGTATATAGAGTGTTTAGTTTTAAGTGAACAGCAATTAGATGATTGCAACTACGGTTCTAAAGAAGGAATCTGAATACATAAATGTGCTATCTAAATCATGCAACCGAGGATTATGTGAAAAAAATAGTTTCAAATTTTACTGCCGGATGGCCACTTTATTGCTAAAATCATACGTAAATAAATAGCTCATGTAAATTTGTAATATCTATGGACAGAACAAATCATTCGCGCTGATTGAACATACTTTAAGAAGAAGAAAGAATGAACATTCAGTGTAAAAATATTTTATTTTAACGTGAGAACCCTTCGGAAGTACTCCTAACTTATTGGCAGATGGAAAACCTGAGAAATCTCATGTCCACGAATATAGTTAAAGACATTATTCGTAAATTGGAAGAAAAAGATTCTCTTGCTTGCATCGGTAAGAGTGTAACGATGTGCAGTTCAGCCAGTTAGCGATTGTGGAAGAAATTAGAAAAGTAACAGCTAACTCATCCGCAAGTTCTTTAAATTCTATTGCGAGTGCGTAATCTGTAGCGCGGACAATCGAAATTTTAAGAGGTCACATTGCAGTCTAGTTCAAAAAAATGGTGTAATGGTTTGTTAGATGTGCAGTCATAAGTGAACCATGCAGTAGATTCCTGGAGGACCATTTGTTTTGACATTAAGGCAAAGAGAAAGTTTGTTCACCACAGTGCTGATGCAAAACGGCTCCGTTTTGCATCAGCTCACAAGACAAGACTTGCAAAGAATGCGATTCAAGCTTATTTCCCACATGAATATGTCATCTCATGTACTGTATATCTTGTCTGGCCAGCAATCAAAGAGATCTGAAACTTGGTGATAGCTGACCGTGAGGTTTTCTCAAAGATTACGTTTATCAAAAATGGGCATCTAATGAAGCGGCATTGAAAACCTAAAGCGACCGCCGCATCTTGATTAATCCCATTGATATGTTATGTACGGTCATTGGCAGCACAGTGATACGCTGTCAGCACATTGTTGATCGACATAGATTTGTAAATAAATTATATTTTCTGTTATTTTTGGTTTTTGAGCTGCTGTCTTTCATTGCGGTGTTATCTCTCGGCAAAATTTTAAGCTTTTTCTTTTCGCTATAAACCTGGTCACATGATTTACACAACACTTATTCGGAATTTTAATTGGATCCTTACAATAGAATCAGAGTTGCCGGCCTTTAACTACCCTACATAAGTGCATAATCAAATTAGTATTACATAATTATTTTAGAAACTAAGTAACCATTTCGTTGCTAGAAATCTTGGATAAAGGATTTTTTTCCTTGCAAATGGTTTTGTCAAAATTATAAAGATAAAATAAGGCATTTTCTCTTTCCTATCTAGTCTAAATAATTGGATAAATCGATAAATGGGTAGATAACGATCTGCATTAGTAATTTTGCATTACACCAAACATCGGTTCCTCGAAATTCTGCCAGCCGTTGTTAATTATTTTGTTTTTAAATGTATGCATCATTTGATACGGATCTTAATCGAAATGTATGTGAGGACGGAAATAATATTTACTCAAAATTCGAAGCGAATGAAATTTGGACAATTATAAAGAGTGATAATACTAATGCAGATCAATAAGTAAATGCTTTTACTTATTTCATGTGCAAGAAAATAGCATGATTAAGAATAGCATAGAAACTCTTCAGCAACTAAAAATATTAAACTTTTTATTTCATTTAAATTTATTGTTTTTATTCAATAAAATAATCGTACTTTTTTATTTTGTAAGGGCATCCTATTAAGTTTCTGATATGGACGTATTATTTCCTTTTTATATTAAAAAAGTGTGCTAAATCAAGACCAAACAGAAAGTTTAATGGGTATTGAAATATATTAGTTAGAAGAAAATCTTTACAAGTTCGGAAAAATGCTAATTTTCATAGTCACCGCCATAGACAAAATATGCAGGTTGTGTTTCAGCATTTTTCGTTTAATATAGTATTTAATTTCTTATATATCGTACGGTGAAAACTTTTTAGTAAGATAAAAAAAATGAGTTTCTTATGCCTTCTTCAATATTACAAGATATAATAATTTTGTTCAGAGAAATTTACCTATGTCCCAATTATATTACTTGTTACTGTTACTAAGGACATTTTTGTATTTCAAAGCAGCCATTTCTTCTTTCTTTTAGGTTCTATTATTTTGCAGCTTCAAAATCAGTTTCAATTAGAAATTGATTTTCTGGTAAACAACAATTTTATTGAAATTGTTATCTTCCCAAGTTATTGTTTCCCGTTGCAGAAATAAAATATATATTAGACTTGTTTGATCTGAATTCACACGCTTTTACTTATTTATGTAAATATCACGAACATTCATTTCATTTCTGGTTCCAAATACAGCACATGATATTTAGTATTAGCAATGTATGTTGCTCACACACCAGAGCTCATGATTTCTCTGCGAAAGATGTAGTCATGAATAATGCATATGAGATATGAAAGATGGTCATTTATATGTTAGCCAGATGCCGCGGGCTGACGTTTTCTACAAGACAAAAAAAAAATAATAATAACGCTTCTATTAGAAGAGTCATTAAATACTTACCTAGACTTTGGATGACCTAGAAATGCAATATCCTATGTTCCACTGAAAGAACACTCATTCCCATCTTTTTTTTCCCGTTCTTCACTTTTTAACCTAACTTTGAAAATATGGAATGAATAAGGCATATAATGAAATAAAAATTTGAAGTTATGAAAAAGAATAAAATTAATTTATATCGAATTTTTAAATAAAAGTTGGAAATAGACATAAAAATGTTAAAATTTATTTAAAATCCTTAATATAGTTGTATCACAACAAAATTTATACAGATTTAAGAAGGAAATACTTCATTCTTTTAAATTATTGATGAAAATATATATGAATTTGCGTCAAATTTTATATAATTTTAGAAAAAATATTGAATGACAACAAAAGAAATAGAAGAATTTATTTCAGTACTCATTTCATATATAAAAATCACATTTAGGAGGTTTTTCTTAAAAACATATAATTCATTTATTTTTATTTAATCAATACATTATAAATAGATAAATTTCATTTGTAAGTAAATATGTTTTGACTCTTTTGAATATGTTTTATCAGTTCATTTCAAGCAATCTATTTTCTAATTTTGTGGTGCAAGAAATGTGGTTTTAATATTAATAAAGGGTAAATTAATTATGAATGAATTGGTATGCCATTAAAGAGAATACAGATTTTTGCTATTTTACAGGAGTATGCAAAGTATAATCTACCTCTGACTTTCCTATTTTTAAAATTTGCGTTCAACGTGCATATTGAATTTAACGTTAATAATATTTTTTTTATCAAATGTTTAACTTAATTCTCACTCGCACTCACTAATTTTATTTATCACCATTGGAGATGCTGGGAGAGAAACAATAACAAAATATTTTTAACTTTTGAAATTCTATACTCATTTTAATGTACAATTATTTTTGTAAGACGGTGTTAGGGATTTTTATACAAGAAATAAAGAGAAAATATTTTTCTGAAATTTCAAACTTTTGATCTTGAAGAATCTTCACGTTTCAGACATCCCAGAGTTAAAAAAAACACATTTCTATACGATGTCTATGTAACCCAGAAACGCTTCGAGCTAGACAGGTGAAATGTGGTATATGGTCTATGCACCAAGTTTGACTATTTTTTTAAAATCCAATTTTGAGTAAATTTTATTTACAGGAAATTTGTCTATCCGACTGCTCCAATATAAGTTAACCAATTCCAACGAGGGCTGCCAATCCGTGCTTTCGATTTTCGTAAACTACTAGCAGCATGCCAGAGACTGATCGCCAGAAATCTCGCCACGTTCACAAGATAGATTTAGTAAAAATGCTAAATTCACACTAAAGGTTAACATTTTGTAATTACTATACGCCAATGCCATGCAAGTCGTTCTCTGGGATAACACTTTTATTAGAGGGAATGCGAGAAATCAGCGAACAATCTCGCTGATTTTTATTTTGTAATTTGTCCTCTAGATAGAATTCAAGCATTTTTTTTACCGAATGCATGCTACGGTACGACAAAAAGGTCATATTGTGCCAAAGAAAACCAAATTAATCAATCAACCAACCCACTATTAAAATTGAATTGTATTTTTAGGAATTTACAATTTAGTTGAAAATATAAAATCTAATTAAAATGTGATACATTCACTATTCACTAATGTATTCTATTTTTTTAATTTTGAAAATTTTCTTATGATTTAGAAATAAATGTAATTTGAAATCTTAAAAAATTATCAAAAATTAAATTAAATTAAATATTTATTAGTAATTCTTTAACATTGATAAAAAGAATTCTCTGCTGTAATCTACAGGTGCTGCCACTGAAAATGCACCACATAACAGTCTTTAAATTTAAATCTTGCAAATACAATTTTTCAAAACAAAGAAATTTTATTTTTTATTTTTATTTTGAAAGTATGAATGCAGTATCGTCTTTGTTATTCGTCTTATATTTAGGGATTGTTTCGTCTTCAATATAAAACGATAGAAAAGTATGAAGTAACCATTCCTGACTGTGCATTACGACAATTTAATGACTCAACAAATTGCTTGTGACAGAATTGGATCAACCTTTGGTTTTGAAATAACATGAGGCTATTTAGGGACGAATTTCACAGGCAAAGACGATACCTGAGGTGGCATCATCTTTTCAAATTTGCACACCACATCTGCAAAGAGAAAATTGTGGCACTTTCTCAGTACTAAAAGGAATATTTGTCAAATGAATAAGTCAGATTTAATACAAAATTATGTCTCAAATTCATACTATATTTCTTCATTGTTCTCAATCTTTCACCCGATTTTAACAAAAAAGATTAATTATTCTAATGCCAATTTGTTTATAGCCGCCTATACATCGATTTTTGAATCTTTATTTGTTCACATTATTAAGAGTACATTGATGCATAGTGGTTGAAACTATCCTCTGTTTAATATAAAATGAATAAAAGAATACATCCAACTCTTATTTTTCCAGGATCTTTTATTTACCAAGAAAAAATTGGAAAGACCTTTAAATCGTTGTCTTAAAAGAATAGCTTCCATATTATGAATTTTAAGAAATTTATTTATGAGGCAAAACAGATATTAAAAAAATCTTTAAGAATACATCTATTGAACATATAACTACAATATA
>JAPMOR010054067.1:1660710-1686268 GCA_026543865.1 Argiope aurantia
ATATATATATATATATATATATATATATATATATATATAATCTTCCTGGATTTCTGTATATGAATATCAGTGCAAAGGTAGAGAAGACAGTCATTTACTATGACCAATGAATCACTTTCAGCACTAACAATGCATTTCAAAACCAAAATATATTGAAAATTTAACAAAACATTCATCTGTTGAAATGGATTGAAACCACCAAAAATAAATAAAATATTCGTAAAGGAAATAATTCTGATTATGTTTCTAATAAATATTTTCAAACTTATTGTGTCATATTATGGTTTAAATAGATGCTGTTATTACTTTCGAATATCTGATGCGCAAATAAACAATCAAAAGGAAAAAAACTGAATGCCTTGATTACTTTTCAAATGTAATGCAAGGAAAGGGAAACCTAATGAAATGATAGCTGTAGATACCGATTTGTCAATAAGAAATTCAGCCTTGCGGCATATTCAAATTAGATTAATGTCAGATACTCTTTTCACGCATGGACATCTATCAAAAATATATTTCGATAATAATATTTGAAGTTATTCAATTATTTGATCTCCTGCAACAAAATTATTTCTAAAAAAAAGCTAAAGTTTTCCCGTTCTTTTTTACATGAATTGAATGTTGATGATTTGGTTTCCTGCAACAAAATTGTTTGTGGAAAATTACTAAAATTCCAAATACGCTTGAATTTTCTGTTTGAATTCATATTTCAGTAAATATTTATATTTAATTAATTTAAATATAACTCTTTATGCTCTTTATGCAAATTTATTTTCGATCGAAGAAAACTGAAATTTTTGTCAAACTTCACTGTCGGTGAAAAATTTGAACAGATCATTCTGAATGTGGAGTTGCTTAATGCCAGTTTTTGTTTACCAAAGGAAGATGAGATCTGAAGGCTGGAAATTTTATAAAGTTAAACAAAAATGAAGGCACCGCTCTAGCACTTGGCGATCCTGATGAATGATTGGACAACCACAATAAATAATACTGATGCTGTATATTAACGAGATACACCTCATTAAGAGCATTTAATGAGTTTACCCTCACAAGGTGGTTCGTCCCAACATTGAAATCGTTAACCAATTAACATCCCAAAATCTCTACCAAGGAATCCCAAATCTGTATATTTCGTGGAGACTTCTTATTCGTGAACATCGCGATACTTCAAAACTATTTTAGATCCTTCACCTTAAGTGCTATAAAACAGCAACGAATAAAAATTAAAATTATGGTAAAAAAGTTGCAGTAAGTCCAAATAATATAGTTAAAGATATATAAGCAGCAACAGTAAAAATGCCAAAGTTAACATCGTTTTGTTTGAAATTTGATTGTTGTCTTTTCAAATATTTAAAATTTCTCCAATTTTGACTTAAAATTTAAATATGGGTTTTGAAATAGAAATTAACCTTTAAACTATTGAAATTCTGATCCTAATGACGATTTGTTGATCCCAGATTTTCTCGTTATTGGAAGTAATTTTATAAATTGTAATCGAAGTATTTATAATTTTATATATACTTCGTCACAGGAACCAATATTTTTGGTTTAAATCTCTCTATAAGAAGAATTCTTTTATAGTCGTTCTAAGAGTCTTGACAATCTTTATTTTTGTGCGAAGTAATGAGTGTATCGCTGTATGTTCAGTAAACATTTCGGAAATTACTCAAATACTTGTTATACTCAAAAAACCGAGTTTGTCATTGCATTCAGTGTAAAGAGAAAACATACCTTTAAATAATGCAGCAGAAAGAAAATTCGTTGTCCTTGATTTGTGACTAACCCTTACCCTCTGGATCCAAAAATAAAAGCCGTTTTTGTCTATCTTGTAAACATTTTGAGTTGACTCGTTGTCTGAAAAGTCATACAAAATCAGCATACACGGCGAAATAAAGGAAAAAAACTTATCAACTGTACTGTTCGAAAAGAATAGTTCGATTCATGCAAAGGTTACTGAAAGATAAATTTCAGTAACTGTGTATTCATTCTTTTAAATGGCAAAATGTTTCGTTTATAGCTTTCCTGGAATGTTTAATCTATAGACATTCTCTCTTGATGTTCCATTAATAGTCAGCCATCACATATTTCACCACATATATCTTACAGTGCATTCAAGACATTCAAATCTTGGTGGGATCACTCAACTTACTCATCACGACTGTGATAAATGTTTTCGAGAAGTCAACAAAAAGTATGCAAAAAATGTTATTTGATGCTCATATTGAAACCAAGTATTTTGAAGCTCTCCAATTATTTCTGGATAATTTTGGAATAATTCTGTGCTCGTATAATTCCATGGAAATATTGGACAAAGTTTTTGAATGCAAACAAGCATTTGTTTCAAATTCTGTCTTTGGTCCGTTGAAAAACTCATCTTTAACTAGCCGCCGAATCTATGGACCATCAATCACTCCTGACTTTATTTTCTCAAATGACAGATTTGGAAATGTCGGGATGCGGTACTTGAAACAGTCTCCTTCAATTGACAAATCTTTAACAAATCGCTTCATGAGAAATAGTTTTGCATCAATGATGGAAATATAATATTCTCTCGGTCGTACTGATGGCTGATGTAGAATGCGTAGATGACCTGGTTTCCGCCTCGATTTCGGTGTCCAATTCAACTGCAACCAATATTTCTCACCAGCTCTGATGCCCCACATACATAAAACAGGGATACTTGTTATAACCGCATTTCTGACTTAGGAGAAAGCTGGCTATTTTAAGACCAACACAAATGATACATGTGATGTTTCAGGAAACCAATGACTCTCTTAATGTCTTCAAATTTTTCACGCAAATAAACTGAATGGATTATTGGAATTGTAACAAATACATTTCCATTACTCCGCATTCCTTTAAGCTCTGTTCTAAGCTATTGATGAACCGTCGTCATTCTGTGGCATTATAGAATGAAATTATCAATTATTTCATTAAATCATGTACGACATGGCAGTACATAAATCCATTATCACTTCGAAAGAACATGGCAGAAACGCTCTTATTCTTATTTGGAAGCAGGATGCCTTACCTCCTTTAACAAGCGTTTCTCGTGCAGTCTTGATGCCAACAGCTCTTAAACTTTTTTTGGATAATCACAAATCTCTTGCCAAATCATTCAATTTCTAAATCTTAGTCTTCGATCATCAGTCTATTCGTGCTCCTATATTTCCAAAGAGGGCAGTTCTTTGGAACCTAGCATTGGAATCTCAGTTGAATGAGGAACCGGATGTAAAACTATTTGTAAACTAGGATACTCTATTTAACATTCGTTTTCCTTGTCATATCCCGACGTTTTCTCCACACAAAAGTAATAATCACTCGAGTGATTTCTGGGCGGCTCTCCCCATATCATAAGCATGCCCAATGAATTTATTACGTGTTCCTTTTGTTCACGTTCGTAAACTCTCGACATAGTGCTGGCAAACTTTGTGTGGAGCCAGAGATTTATCTTAATCACCTTCGCTTTAAAATATGATTGTCTGATAAATGTACGATAGTTATTCTTTGACTAGCAATGGTATAACTGCTCCATATATGTAATAAAGCGAACAGGGAATGTTTAACCACTTAACTAGCAGAGACAGGTGTAAATAAAGATTTCAATTAATACATAAATAAAATTTTAAAAATACTGCTAAGCTTGTATACAAATAAGAACTCGAACTCCACTTCGGAATACTATTTACTACAGCAGAGTAACACACATCTCACCACAGCGCCTGAAACATAATTCAGGTAATATAGATAAGTAAGAACCCACTGCCCTTCTCCTATGGCATCTGCACATTTCGGAGAATGTTAAGGATAGTTAATAGGAGAGCACAAGTGTTTTCTATGATGGACGATGGATCCCACAGATCGGGATCCCATACATATAAGGTGTATGAAAAAGATTTAAAGTGGTAAAAGAAAAAAAAAAGAACTTTTGTTTTGATATCAGCACCCCTAATTAATTTTAAAATAGCTCAAAAATGGAACGCAACCGAAACTATATTGCAAATTCTTCGCTTACGTCATTCATACATTTGATTTAAAACCTTAATTTTGTCTCTGTGACCGCGTCCCTTTAAGTAAAGGTAAAAAAATAGTAGCTCTGTAAAACTTTATATAAAAATGAAGTGAAGAATCTGAATGGAGGATTAAATAATATTATTCACATTCTGGGGATAAAAAGAAATTGAAATTACTTTTGTAAATTTAATTTGTAAATTTAAACATTAAATTTAATTTAAATTTACAAATAAAATTTATAAACATACACATTTCAGAAATATAAATAAATTAGAAGCATTTGCTCGCATATACAACCCAAAACAAATTTATTTAAGTGTACAATATTATTAATAAATTAAAATTTGAATATTTTTGTTAAGAGAAATAGGATTAAAAAATATTTTTAAAATAAAATCAGCAGAAATGTTCTAGATATCACAGCATTTATTCATTCATTTAGCATTATATTTTTCTTGGAAATGGGGGATTATTATTTTTAGCGATAATTTTTCAAATAATATTTTCCGAATATAAAAAAAAAACTTTAGTTCTTCAATAATCGTGTGCTATTTTTATAAAAAAGAATTAGATTCTTAAACATGATGTTAAAAATAACTCATTAATTTCTAATAACACTTAGCTGGTTTGAACATAGAGTGTTTGAGTTTCCACTTAATTTACTCTAATAATTCAGCCCCGTCTCTGCCAAAAGCAAACTATCCGCTAATAGAAAATCCTCCTTCAATCCTGTCGTTAGAAGGAACTTAACGAAATTGGAGGACATGCCATATGAAACCACAAAAGGGCCTCGATTTTGATTAATGAGCTCTTAAACGTCCTTTTAAAGCTGAAGCAAACAAGTGAGCGGCTTGTGAGCTATCTATTCGAAGGTATCACTTTGTTTAAAATGTGGCAATAGAATGGTCTGAAGATTGACATTTGAGGAATTGAAGGAATTTGTTACTTTAGCGCTGATTATTTACTGATAATTACTGTTTCTATTTTAACATGAAGAACATTTTTGCAGAATAACTTATTTCTTTCTTTCTAAATACTATCAAAAATTTATAGATATTCTATAAATTCTTTCCCGTATATTTTAATAGAAGACTTTGAGTCATTGAAGTATGTGAAATTATTTATGTTCCTATATTTCACATTCTTCTGTTATATTTTGAACCATTAAGCTAGCATGATTTTTGTTAGTAAGGGATTTCAAAGACCATTGTCTGTTAAATTTTCAGAAAGAATAAACCGGAATTTAATATTTGGTAAATGAATATATTCTTTTAAATATTTCTATCAAGACATTTAAAACAAACGACATATTAATTTCATGATAAACAACAACAACAAAAAATATATGTAATATTTTTCATCAGTCAATTCAGAAAGGTGAGCATCTTTCTGAATCCAATGACCCATTTTTAAATTTACTGAATACAAATGATTTATAATGTTCTGACAGTATCTTTATTATAAATTAGGAATTAGTTTAAATGGAACTTCGTATTTTCATTTATTTGAAATATGATATTTAATTTATTTGAAACATACAAAAGAAAACATTTTTAAAAATTTATTCAAAAATACATTTAAGGCAGATTAATTTTAATAAATTCTTACTTTTTTTGAGTTTTCAGATAGGAAAAAATATTTTTAAAAATTACGAATCCTGCAGAAAATCATTTTACCTTATTTCTTCATAACGAATGATAGAGAAGAAAGATGACTGTTTTCATTCTTTTGCTGATACTTTTACAGAATACTATTACCAGTTGGATTGATTTGATAACAATATATTTCAAAATTAGAAACCTATTTATAATTTTTACTTGAGCTTATCTAGTAAAATGCTCATAAATTTTGTTTGGAGAGATAATTCTGCGGTTTATTTTTCTACATACACATATGGCCATTGCTTTATTTTCATCTTTAATATAAGTAAAGGTGTTTTTTTTTAAAATTTGTTTCAGCATATTTGAATTAATAAAAAGAGACATTTTCAAAGCAATTAGAATTTTTAAAAATAAATTTTGAGAATGCAAAGCTTATAATCTGAAGTGCTTTTTTCCATTTTACTGTTCTTGTTAATTGCATGTTAATTGGCAGCCTTTAAAATAAAAACATTTTGAAAAGAATAAATAAAAATTGCTCTTTATATATAGCATGTGACCAACGAAGTAAACTTAAGTGTTTTATCAATAAATTTTAGTTTTATGTTTTAAAAAAAGATGGAGTGCTGCTTAATTATATTAATATTTTTTTTGCAAAAAAAAAAAAAAAGAAAGAAAGATCCGTTAATTTAAAAAGCAATTATTTTTAATTGTATTACGAGCCTGCCATATCAATTATCTGAAAAGATAACCTTATTAATTATTTCTCCTTAACTGTACTTCTTTTAAACCGGTTCTTCATTTTGGGTAGCACTGAAAAATTATTTGGGAGACCATTCAGTGTAATAGATACTTATTCAAAATTTATATTAATATATTGTTGTTGTTGTTACTAATCATAGATGACATCGCTTTGTTAGATATTTCTGAATCCAAAAGTCCCCAAAATGTTGATGAATAAAATTGGGTTATGTCATTTTTCAAAGTATTGGAAAAGGAAATTCATCGTCTGAAGAGCCGGAATATCAAAGGGAGAAGTTTGATTTAGCCCCAAGAGCCTGCTCGCTTTAGCTGGGCAAGCGGAACTATCTTCAAAGTTTAGGTGACATACCGGGAGTATACACTCCTGATTATTTGGCACATTCCACCCAAGAACACTCCTCCGATACGATGAAGAAACAGAGCAAGGCTCTGTAGGTCGGCATTTTTTTAGATATATATTTGCAATATTTAGATATATATTTGCAATTTTTAGATATATAAAGCAATTATTTTGAATTTTTTCCTTTGATAGAGATTGATATGGAAATGGTTGGAAATATCTCTTCATGTTTCTAAGCGGATCCATTGAAATGTTTAATTAAATAAGGATAATTTTAAGAAATGTATACTAAAATAACTGTCTTATTTCTACTTTTCTAGTAATGAATAAAACCATAAGCGCAATAATTTTTAACTACATCCAATGTGAATGTACACAAAGTGTTAATTATTTACTTATTCCTATTTATTATTACCTTATCTCTATGTCTTACCTTATTTAAACTTAAAACCGATAATATTATCTATTCTATTTTCAACATTTATGTATCCTTTAACTTATCATTGAACAGATTTTATTATCATTTTACAATAAAGTGATGCGAAATGTAATATTTTTCTTTCAATAGTTTCTAATTCATAGTTCCATTAAATAGAAAGGAAAAAATGGCACGTTTCACAATAAAGAAATCAGATGACAAAAATCGAAACTTGGTTTGAAAGAACAAATATTCTCCTGCATTGAGGGACTCTGCCGAATCCAAACCAATGGGTGGGCGAATAAACCGAAAAATGCCAAAGCAGAATTGACTCCGGAGAAGAATGATCATTCAGGCGGATTTTCTCGTCTCCGAATGACGTCTTCACTACAAGTCAATTTTTTCCACTTGCGCCTGAAAAATTTGATTGGACCGAAGAAGATTTTGCATTTCGAAAGGACATTATCTTGTTTATATTAGCTTCCACTGTGCTTCGTATAGTTTTCACGCTTAACAAGGAGAGTGGTTATTGGAGCATTTAGAGAGATATGTCACACTCTTTTTTTGCCCTTCTACTAAAAAATATATATTTGTTTTGTTTTGTTTAAGAGCTTCTTTTTATTTTTAGAACTATCACAGCATATTTATCTTCAGCTTTTTGCAAGCAATTTAGCTCTTACAATGCATATAAATTCGTGTCAAATTCCCCCAATTAAATTATTTTTTATAACTAGAAATTTAAAAAAAACCATCAGTGAGAATTGTTTTAACATAAAATGAAACAAAAGCACCTATTAATTTCATCTTTCTTTTATATACTGAATAAATAAAATACAAGTGATTATTAAAATAAAGGAAACACCTGAGAATAAAAGTGGCCTTTAAGAATGCGTTTCGAAAGCATTAAAATATAATCTTTGCTACCAGCTTTTTTTTATTATAATAATATGTATCATGGTAATAGGAGATTGCTTGTCTGTATATGAGAAGCTGTATATGTCCTGGAATTTTGTCAAAAGAGTAAAATGTTAAATCTCGCAGACTTTAAAAGAGACTAAATTGTAGGAGCCCAAGTAACTAGAGCATCTGTGATCCAGCTTTTAGTCTTATATATATAATAAAACTTCATTGCTTCAAACAGATTTACTGGAAAAAGACAAAATCACAAGTTCATAAAGGCATCCGAGTTACAACATATAAATTTGGAGGATTCAAGAGTACGTGCAATTACTTTACTTCCTAAGAACAGGGTCAACATCAAAATATTTACTACAGTTGACAGCATAAAAAATTGCAAAACCCAGCTTCTTTATCAAATGACAAACAAGTTTATATATGGTTCAAATTTTTACTTTATGGATGATACTACTACTGCCAAATAAATTCCAAGCAAGTGATAGTGGTCTTCTCATATTCTCCAATCACTGTGTTAGCCCCCCCTTCTTATATAAAATTATGGATCTCGAATGCCTTGCACGGCATTGGTGAATAATAATTATAATCTTTGAATTAAATCTATGTTTAATGAATCTGTCATTTTCATGCATATTTTGGATACCGACTGAAGAACCAAGATTCAACATGGAACAACATTTTTTAAATCATTTTTTCACCGAAAATACCTGTAACAAACAAATAGCATTTTTGTTTTCTTTGTGAATGATTTGATATTGTTAAAAAGGCATTATTTTTATAGTCTTGGAGGAAGAAAGAAACATTTAAAAAATAAACAAAAACATTACTTTTGGAATAATTATTTTTAGGTTCCTAATTTGTTGTATACAGATAGCTGAAATTTGCGGCCATAATTGTAACATCTACTTATTTATGCAATCAAAATTCATTGTATTAATTCATTTTTACATTGAATTCTGTAAATAAATATAAATTGATGAAATGTAGTAATAAAAATTTAATTCAGTTGAACTTTTCAAGCATTTTAAGTACAGGGTAAATAAAAATAAAATATAGAATAACAGAATATATACTATGTGGAAAAACAATCAGTAATCCTATTAAACCTACGTGGAAAATTATTGCAGTTACGGAAGCAAAACTTTTTATATTTCAATTTTTGAAGTTTTCTGCACTTTTTAAAATTTAGTCCAAAAATGTATTTTATTTAAGCAACGAAAAGAGAAATATGTTTTTCATTTACAGATAATCAAGTTTTACGTTTCAACAGAAGTTCATTTTATATTTTTAGTCATATTTAATACATGAACCGATGAAGGGAGATCGGTATAGAAATAGAATGAAAAAAAAAGCTATTTTTCGAATACAGAATCCTAGTAAGGCACAAACGTTGCGTCTTTACAGAGCAATCGACGGACGGATATACAAAAAATTGTACCTTCGATTCACGCAAAAGGTTGCAAACTGTTGTTTACCAAAGAAGTGTGAAAAAAATACGACAAAAATCTCCAATATTACGTTTTTTATAGCAACTTAAAAGAGCTTCATTGCCTGATAACAGAATAAATATATATTTACAAATTATTCATGGCAATTTGAGAACAAAAGAAATTTAGATGCTTTGGAATTGGGTGAATACTTGAGATAGTTATCATAATATGCGCTCACTTGCTATGGTTTTTTTTTAAAGAAGCCCAACTTTAGATAATTCATTATTGTTAGTGGTTGCCTTTCTTTCCAACAAAATTTCGCTCCGGATACTTATGTTAAAATAAAACGTAATTTATAATTCACTCATGTCTGAGCTAATAGGAATTGATTGCGAAAACTGATTTCTTAACAAATGCATGGAAGTTATTGAAAAACTAATAAATGAATAGCATTAGATATTTTTTATTGAACATTTATAAATCCCCCGTGCACCACAAAGTATCACACGAGGTTTACAGAAGTAAGTATGTAACACATTACAAAAAGAAAAAGAAGAAAATGTAACAGTTATGAAGGATTACAGATGTCAACAATAAATTTAAGGAAATTTTCAAAAGCACTTCTAGTGGAAATAAGGTGGTGAAACTCTGGAGGCCAATTTATATTCATGTCCTTGAGAGCCAGTCTTAGGATCTGTCTTTCTTTGACAAACTTGGAACATAGAAGGAGCACATGTTAAACATTTTCCTCCCCACCAATATTACAATCGCAGGAAGATGACGGAAACAAATTAAATTTGTACAAATAACTTTTAAAGTTACCATGACCAGTTAGAAATTGGGTTATTTTGTAATTAGTACAAAAATGATGGCATGACAGTCTCTTATTAATGGATGGAAAAAATTTCTTTGTTAAGCTTCCTTTATTTGAAAGGAGATATTCTTGATTCCAAGACTCCACCATTTTTTCTCTCGTAATCTTCTTGTAAAAGGATTTAGGAATATTAACGTCAATGTCGATTTTGCGCTTGGTGGCAGCTTTTGCAAGCCAATCGGCCCGCTCATTTCCATAAATGCTCGTGTGTCCACGAACAAATGCAAAAACTATTGAGATATTTTTATCTTTCAGGCTTTTAATTTGCTTTTGGATTTCAACGATTATGTCGTTAGACGAAGAAATACACTTCAGAGAATCCAAGGATGATAGAGAATCGGTACAAATAAGATAGTCTGAGATTACACTATTTTGTTCAGCGATCCATTTGATGGCGAAGTTTAAACATAAGAGTTAAGCTACAAAAACTGTGCATTCATCACGAATTCTGAATTGAAAGTGCTCGGATTCAATACCACTTCTGAAAACAACAAATGCGAAACCAACTATACCATCAATTTTACTGCCATCAGTATAGCAAATAACAGGAAAAACATCCTTGGTTTTATCACCAAATTGAATAATATTGATAGCAGTTCTCTCTGAGGGATGAGGGAGAAAAGATGGAGAAAGAATATAATCATAATTAGAGATGTAAGAAGCAGAGAGATTTTCCTTATAGGCAATACTATGAAGAATAGCAATATCAATTGGTGGGAAGCCAGAAATTGTATAAACTGAATCGTAACTTATGGTACGATATCCGCGTATGACCCGCAAAAGTATCCTTCTTTGTATGCGTCGCAGATATTTAGAATTCACCTTCCTTTTAAGCAACGCTCTCCAAACTCTAGAACCATACATTATGGAGGGTTCGATTCCTTGTTTATAAATGAGCGAATTTACGTTGGAATTTATACGAAACGTGTTGTGTGCAATCCGATTTAATCCACGCTGTAATTTGTCACATTTCTCTGATACTTAAATTAAGTGTTGCTTCCACGAAAATTTACTATCAAGACGAACCCCCAGATATTTCATTTGCTTTACCATAATCAAGGGAGATCCGTCGAGATATAGCTGAAATGCATCATAGCAAACGTTTTGTTTTTCAATAGCCATGACTCTGGTTTTTTCAAGATTAAAATCTAATTTAAAACCTTTTGACCATTCGGAAGTGAGGTTCAAAGTTTCCTGTGCGTGTAGGAAAGTCTCTGGAATGATCTCTGCCTTGGAAACAAATTATGATGTCATCAGCAAAAGCTATGATGTTACAGCAGGCCAGATTTTTAAGTTTAGATAGGAGATCATTGATAATGATATACCAAAAAATATGTCCAGATACTGATCCCTGAGGGCAACCCCTTTCAAGACGACGGATTGCTGAAGTTGAACCCAATTGCATTTTGGCCATTCTGTCATTTAAAAAGTCAGCAACTAGTGAAAAAATGTTAATCGAAATATCCGCTTTTTTAAGGAGATTCAGAATGCAAGGCCACCATGCATTGTCAAAAACATCTTTTATATCAAGAGAAACCAAGATTGAGTGTAAATGTTTCTTTTTACCTCTCTGAACAATCTCATTCAAACGTAAAAGAGCGTCTTCAGTGCTTTTTTGAGGGGTAAAGCTATACTGATCACAAGAAAGAAAGTTTCCACTGCGCAGATACCAGCATATCCTGTTAACAAAGAGTTTCCCTAAGCATTTACTAAGAGCCGGAAGTAAGCTTATGCATCTAAGGTTATCCAAATGGGGAATTCTAAATTCATTTATTTTGGGGATTAGAATCACCTGGACAAGTTTCCAAGCGCGTGGAAATATACCTGCATCTAGGCAAACATTAAAAAGTTTATGAAGAAAAGAAGGGAATGCCAAGTGAAACTGTTTAATAATCTCATTTGAAATAGAATCCGGACCAGGTGATTTATTTGGCTTCAGCATAGAAACAACTGCATTAACTTCATCACAAGAAAAGGAAGGATCAATAAAGGAAGAGTAAGCATTACGCGCGGTCTGACGATACACTTTCTGTAAGTGATTGTCATTTTCCTCTGAATCAGAAGGAAAGGATTTCTGAAGCACAGCATGTATTGTCTCATCTAAAGAGGTGGTGGTTTCTCCCGTGGGTAGATTAATACCAATTATTTTAATTTTTTTCATGAATTCTCTTTTAACACCATATGTATAAACCTTTTTCTATACATTTTGAACATCAATGGTAAAAAAGAAATTTCTTCCAAGAATTAGATTTAGCATCAGTAAGCATTTGATTATAAACTTTTCTGTATCCAAAATATTTATCTTTATATAGCTCTCTAACAGTTGGATTCCTACAATGCTGAAATCTACACCTAAAGGCATTAAGCCTCTTTCTCGCACAGCCAATCTCGATTGACCACAAAGGGACATTAAGCTTGCTAGACTTCTTAATAGGTATTGGGTACAAGCATGCCTGATAAATAACAGAACCAAGTTCCACAGCAACTGTATTTAGGCAAGAACAATCAGTACAACTGTTAAGAGTATCAAATATACGAGTTATACGAGAAGAACGAAATTCCCGAAAACGGCACCATTTTGCTTTTTTTGTATTGAATATTATAAAAGAAACTCTTGATGTTTCTTGTAGGACAGTGGAAAGACAAAACTCGAATTCTATCATCACATGATCAGAAAGGGATTCATTCTCAGAAAGACACCAACTCGAAATATCCTGGAGTAGATCCGAACCAACAACTGTAGCATCAATATAGCTTGTACCCTCAGGTGCACGAAAAGTAGGCCCACATTCTTCGTTAATAATAAATAAATTGTCGGCAGAAATAAATTCACACAGCTTATCTCCCAGTGCATCTGAATAGGGACTAAACCATAATTCGGATTTGCTATTGGAGTCCATACTCCAAATCAGTCGATTGGGATTCCTGCAACAAAAAACTTGGCTAATTTTATGAAGATCCGAATCAATGTTTTTTGAAGGTTCACAATAATATGAGAAAAGAGTAAACACAGCTGTGCCTGCAGCAACTTCAAAGTGACCATATTGTAATCAGTATTCTTATAATCAAGAAAAGTTGGAAATCACGTGAACGAACAATAATGGCTGCCTTAATAATGTCTGAATTAGGATCATAAAAAAGTCTATAAGTATTGGGATAACCCAGTACTTATAGACTTCTTATATATAGAAGATTTTAACTCACCCAAAGCTTGCCTGGCCTCTTCACGCACCTGTTGGCTCATATTACATTTCGATAGAAGCGCTGATTCAACAATCTTGCAATGTTTTTCAAGAGCTTCGAAAAACACGTCATCCTCCATTGCCGCCATATTCACCCAGCCTTCCGCATTAGATATTGGAAATGTAAATAAAAGATATGCTCCTAAACTATGTAGGAAGTAAGCGTTTGCTTTTCTTGCATAAAACTCAAACCATAAAATATACTCAATTTCTGCAAAGTTACATATAAGCTTACAAAATTATTTATTAAATTTAACGCAATTATTTATTAAATTAAATGCATGTGACAAAGTCTTTGACACAAATCTGAGCTCAAAATGAATAAATTAAATATTTTTAGTAATTGCTAGTTAACGTTTTTAACAATTTTCATAAACTGAAAAATGAATATAAAAATTAATAAATAAAAAAAAAATATGAAATGTAAAATTACTGTTTGTTTATAACTTTAAAAAATAAAATTTTTACCAAACGAAAATCTATATCTATCTATATATATGATAGATATAGAAAATTGAAAAATACTTCAATAATTCTTTAAATTTGGAAGCAGCTTTTATTGAAAATCACTAGTTATTAGTTTATTTTAAAAAAAAGTCGAATTTTTCATTATTTCTAGATTTTTTTTTCAAAATAATATATCTAGATTAAACGAGCAACTTTTGCATAATAATCCGATATATAATATATCCGATGGATTGGTGAGTTTACATTATTTTATTGAAAGCATTTCGCTGGAAAAATCATGCAATGCTTCGCCACTTCAGGGTCGAAACAAAAAGAATAAAAGGATCAAATGAAAATGTCTGAATAAAACGTGTTCTTTCCAAGGCGTTATGAATTCCAACATTAATATTTCTAACGTTTTTTTCAGTTTCACAGAGTGCTCAAAATATTCTTCTTGTGTATTTCGTTTCTGTAACTACGAACACCTCCGAGATTTGCAGTTGACTAATTTTTCTCCAGTGCCTTGGATGTGCATGATTTAATTCCAACCACTTTGTACTTGTAAAGGCATGAAATATTATTGCTTATATTCATATATATAGGTACAACAGTGTTAAGATTATTATTTATACTTAAAATCAATATCGAGACATTACAATCAATTCTTACAATAAATTTTACTTGCAGTATTTATTATTATGCACTTCTGAAATCAATGTATTTTAATTCGTTTGTGCCGCAAGAAATGCAAATTTAATATAAACAATAGAAATATTTTATTTTAATTTAATGAAAAATATAAAAATATTTCTTGCACAACTGGCTTTAAATAAGTTGGAATAAGACTTTAAGCATTTATATATTATTTTATATGCTGCCTACTGTTTTTTAACTAATTTTATCATTTCGTCTCTTCTTTTATCCATTTAGATTCTTTATCATCACGTCTGGATCCCCACTCCTTTCTCCTAAATGCAACCGGATTCTTAAGAAACATCCTTCTTGAAGCCCAGCTGTTAAAAGGAATTTAACTGGAGCTCGAGGACATATAATGCGAAACCACCAAAGGTCCTCGATTTTGATTGATGAGCTCTTGAACGACCTTTTAACGCAACCGGTTCTTGAAAGACGTCTTCGGAGATGCCACTCACTTTAAAATGTGAAAGAGTCTTTATCGGAAGGCTTATAAAAGGAATTTATTGATTCGAGTCTTTGATTTATTGCTTTATAAAGGAGTTAAGTTATTTTTTTGAGAAAAACGTTATATACTTGGTCCATATCTTTGGTAAATACACTCCTGTCAGAAATTCTTTTTAAAAGAATGTTGATATTTTTACGACATTTTTGGAGATTGAATTCCAATTTTAGTCTCAGTGTCAATATCTACAGGAAATATTAAGAAATATGCTTTTTATTCATGATGCTTCTTACGTTGATTTTTACACACATGATTAAAAAAATTGCTTTATTGTATGAAACATCAATTATTTCCAATACTCATTCGATTGATAGTATCATTTGTATAAAAAAACCCTACACATTCTCTCATGGCTTATCTTTAAATACACAATAAATAAATACCTAGGAGCAAGTAGATGTTTTATACATTTAATTCTAAATATCATTATTAACGAGTTTTCGTCAAAACTTCAATACGTTTTGTCATATTCAATTAACATTTTAAAATTTGGAACTTCAGCTAGAACCAAAACTGAATTTAATTATTTTTATCTATAAGTATTTATTATTTTTATAACTCTATCTATTAATCGTGACATTACATGTTTTTGTAGTGATATTATAAACCAACATATATTATTATAAACCAACATATAAATTATATTATGTCAATTATATATAATTATATAATTGACTTATAATATGATTTATACGTAATCGACTTATAAATTATATTGTAAGTCAATTACAGAATAACAATAACATTTATCAATTGCAAATACAAATAATTTGTGATTAGATTTACCAGGAATTCATATTTCATAATCAGTGCAACAACTTTGGAAATAAAGATTGTTCACTCAGTTCTGTTAAAAAGTAAACAGCTACATCATTCACCTTATTTTTTCTTCATTAGCCAAAAAGTGAAACCGAACCTACTTATTTAGATGAACAAAATATAAAACATTCAGTAAATGATAATTTATGTATAAGATATACTAACTTATTCACGTTTAACATGCATCTTTCCAACTTTTATCTTAACAATCCGGCATTCATCATTTTCCGAAAAGTAGGCCTAAATTGGATGTTCATACAAATTGCGCAATGTTTGTTCATAATAATTTTTTGTTTGCGTACCCGAGGTCTCTTATTTGAATATTGGTTACTGAATTTTCGGATGAGTACTACGAAAATGAATTCATTTTGTTACAAGCTATTGGACACAGTTACAGAATGAAAATTTACATATTACCTCAAGGATTACTTATATTTGTGGCCATTTTTAATAGTCTTTTTATAAATTTGCAGTAAAAATATTAGAAAAAATAGAAACCCTTCATATACAATAGACCATACAATCACCCTTTTTATACAATAGACCATTACCTTTAACTCCTAAAAAGAAATATTAATTAATGCATTTCTTAGCTTTTGTTTAGGCCAAATGCTCTTCGGAATATTAATTATCAGTAATTATTTTCCTGAGAGGGAAATTATTGTAATTATCTAAAAAGATATTGTGGAATTCTATATTTATCGTTAAGGGTCGTTTCTTTTGAAAGGGATGAACAAATTTGAACAATTATCCAATTTATCTTGTAGCCATTCGATCAAAATCGGTATGCATAAATTTCATTTTAACTATTTCAAGGTGACATGATACTGTTTAAGCTTTTCTCATTTTTAATATTTGGAATTAAATTTTAATGATATTCAATCAACTATTACTCACTTGAATTTATTGAAAAAAATTCTAATTTTTTTTAGTTTTCTTGAAACCCATAAAGCATTTTTTTCGTACATCTATTTTTTTTTAAAAATTGTCTTTCCAACTATCTCAAAATAAACATAAAATTAAGAATAGGTTTTCTTTAGTATCTGATATTTAATTCATTATTATTATTTTTTATTAGATAAAAAATATCAAAAATTTTGAATTTGTCATTCATTTTGAGTTTAAGCTAAAAAATAATACATATTTTAGAACTAATTATATACACAATTCTACAAAAAACGTTATTAAAAAACATTTCACGACCCATTTCAAATAGGTAGATATACATTACATACATACATATTTGTAGTAATATTTTTAGCAAAACAATAAACAAATATTCATTAAAGTAAGCACCATTTTACAACAGAAAGAAAGCCAAAATAATAATGGAATCATCACTACAGGAAAAAATGAAAAGCGGAATGCTGACAAGAAGAAAGCAACTAAAGAGGAATATTGCAGTTGTAACTAAAAGAATAGAATAAAACGTCTGTAAAAGATATTTCCAATACAATTCTTCATTGCAGGTTACTAAGGGCGAACAATTATTTCGAATAAGCAGAAATGAGACCAAAAAATATTTCTGCCAACCAATATGTTATGCTCTCGAATATTATTTTTCTGTAAGTGACGGGCTTTGATAAAGAAAGGAATTACATCATTGATTCGTTATAAGGAAAAACTCGAAGATTATTTCTTGATCACACAATGCTGGGCCGCTGGATGAAGGACGAATTTGCATCGTTAATTTGTCAGCATCTGCTAAACATGATTAAGAATAAGAAAACTGGAGGTATATGAATAATCATTCGATCTGGTTTCTTTTATTCCACGGTACTTTTATAGAAATTCGTGAATAAGAGTTGCAAAAAATAGAAAACGATATCGATTGAGAAGTATAGAATGCTAAAGATATTTTGCTTCCAGCATTCCAAGAGATAGAGTGAGTATTATTAGCGTTAAAAGTGGTGTAAATATTTATATTGTGTTTTTTTTTCAAAAATTACTTTCTATATTCAAGTAAACTGCAATTTTAAGAAAGTATTTATTATTAATTCAAATGCTTCATCACCAACTTGAAAGGAATAATGAGTGAGTAAATAATTGCAAGAAAATGACAGCTTTTAAGAGCTCTGGATGTGCAATAACCGTTAAGACAGAGAAATAATTACGATAGTAATCTCAACAATTAAAGATTTTTATTACTTTTACTTGTAAACAATTTTTGAGCAAGACAAAAAAAAATCTGACACATTATGTCTATAGTTGGCTGATTATTGCATTTTTATTTAATCACAACTAATCAGCAATTTAAAATAATAATTTAACAGTTATTCGTAATTTTTATAAAAGTAAATTAGTTCCAAAACTTTTGCCTGAGTTGAATTATTTTAGTTCTGCATGGCAATTGATTTTTCTGTTTTATTCTAAAAGACAAATAAATGTGAGTCATCCATTTACTTTTTAATGGTTTTAAAATTATCTTAGAATCAATAATTCCTTTGAGTAATTTATTTTTAAAAAATTTAGAATACTCTTCTATATTTTAGACTTTAATTCAGTGATTATTAATTGAGAAAAAAGGAAACAATTGTTATAAAATGCTATCTTCAAATCAGAATCGAATAGGAAACCTCATTTTTGAATATGGCATAAAATAAAGACACAATGTTTCCCAATATATAAATTTTAAATATATTATCAAATACTGGATTTCATTTCATAGCTTTTTATTGAAAATGATTGATATAGATCTCATTTATTTCAAATCAGTCTTCTTTGAGAATTAAACATTTTTGAAAAAAAATGAAAAAGAGGCTTAATTATATTGAATACTTTAAATTGAGAAAATTATTATTGCTAACGATAGACAAAATAACCTCGATAAAAGAAAAGTTTTTAAGAAATTTCTTTTATGATAAATTTGAACGAATAGACTTACCAACAACAATGGCGGGAATCCACTCTAGCTGCGAGAACCGATCACCATTCCGGAAGCTTCTCATACCCATATCTGAGGTTATTTAAAGGTTGTTAAAAAAAGAATGGATTAAAATCTTTTACAGTTAATTTAAGATTGATGATATGTTTTTGATTATGAAAATGATTATTCATTGGATGTAGTTAGAACCATAAATGAATAGCTGACAAGCTATTACAAATTTTGAGGAGAACTCTTTCAAGAAAACTCTTTTCTTCTTTTGTCATTTCAAAGAATACTTTTTAAAAACTGATGGTGATTAATGAATTCTGCATCTTTGGCATAGCATAAACTTTATAACTAACAAAGGTTTATCGACAGTATCAAGAGAATTAAGAAGTATTAGTGAATTAGGTATATAATAATAATAATAATAATATTAATTCATAGGGAGCAAGTATCACTGTACAAATTAGATATGCTAATACCAGTCAATTCAGTAACCATGTCGGAGTGACATCCCCCTTGCTGAAGCATCTGGGTTTTAATTAAATGATTGTCGTCGCGATAGTTTTCAGAGCAAGCACATTGTTTGTGTTCTAAAGGCCTTTACCTTTCAATCTACAGCTCCACTCGCAGGAAGAAATGATAACCAGCTAATATTGGAGTACCCTTTATGTTGGAGCAGTAAATTATGTAGAAGAAAAGAATACTTGAAATACTAGTTGATAGTGTAGATTTCATGGAACACATTCAACAACCAATCACCAACTACATGAATACCAGCACATCAAGTCACAGACAGCTCCACAAATAAAATGGCAAGCCTCTAGCTCAAGATATTATATGATAGATCGACGATGCTCGAATCTCGAAAGTCTAACGAATTATGTTTGAAATATCAGAGTCTTGTTCAGAGATTTTCTAAGATCACACACATTTCTACACATTTACAGAAATTTAGGAATATTGCTGAAACTCTTCACCAGCTTGGTATTCTTTGTCAGTTAATCCATCTGTAAAATCACTTAACGCTTCCTGCTGAACTTCTAAGACACGATTAATAGTAATGTTTTTTAGATGAGATTTATTTTTCTCTTTATAGACGCGGTCTTTTAAATATTCCCACATTCCAAAGCCGTAATGATTCAAACGGGTGGCTATGTATTTCTGAAACATCTGCCAACTATTCAATCCTTACAAAATGTTTGACGAAACCATTGCTTCACAGACAGATCAATATTATTAAAAATCTGCTATTTTGCTACCCGGCACGAATAGTGTCATCGTGGGAAAAACCGCTGTAAGATCTATCCTGTGTGTGCTGAGCGAGTGCCGCGTCAATGACCTCAGAGTTTGGCGACTAAATGGATCATACTGGAAAGTTCGAGAACATTCACGATCCATCCAGTAAGAACCTAGATACATCCAGATACGCCCTGATTGGTCTGGAAGATTCAAGCCTCACCTCCCCAAAACAATAAAAAAAAGCAAGCACTCAAAACCAGGAGATGATGAGAGGATTAGACAGCAAGAAAGCTGTTGAACTAACGATTAAATGCGCTGCGTTATTATGATTGGTGGGCGATATTTGTAGAAAATGTTTTGTAACATTTCATTTTGCGCCCTTTAATCGTTAGTCGCAGGTCGAAAACAAGCTTTCAAATTCATTAAGTAATTTTCTTACATCTCTCTGTTGCTGTTCATCAAGTCCTTCAAGATTCTCCGAAACTATCGGAGGATGTGCACGAGGACGATATCCACCACCGGGTCACAGGACGCAATAATAGTTTCTTTGTTCACGATCTTTGGTTTATTGCACAGATTCAATACTCGAACGGGGATGGCTTCCCTTTTCAAATCAACCAGTGAGGCTGCCACAATCACACCCTTTTGGGAAACTTGACTAGGAAAGTTCGTTACGGCGTATCTGAACTGTGCAGAAACTGGTGGTTTTTGTAAAAATATTGTAACAATAATAATTTTATAACACTATTGTGTGATCAGTTTTGGAAAGAATGAAGTTGTAAAAATTAATTTTTTGTTGTGGATCTCCGGGTTGCAAGTGATGCAAAATTTTAATTTTATACAGAAAAAGGTCGTAAAATGCAGATCAAGATTTTCTTTACAGTCCCAAATGATCTGAATGTTCCTTACAGTTCCAAATGAGATATTGGAATATATTTCGTTATTCACTGATATATCCTTATTCACTGATCTTGAATGGATTACTTCCCTGACGTCTTCAACAAATTTCTGATCGACACCGCTTCGTCCTCTATTCCCATAAGGCGTTCTCCTCTAAATTCCAATTCATTAATCGGTTTTTTTTCAAACCATTAACTTGCGTGGGTTCTTTTCTTAAATCTTTAAGAAGACAATATTTTTCAAAGCAGTAGTATAATTTCTGTTCTTTTGGTGAATGCATTTTACCAAGGCTGTAAGCATTTTGGTACAATTGAAAATGGAAAGTGTGAATACCTTTTTGAGGGACATTGCATTAAAAAATATATTTTTTCACTTAAAAATGACGCATAGGTAAAGTTGCAAACCCTGACAATAAAATATTTTACGCCTAAAAATTTTCTTGCCTCTATATTTCGTATTAAGGTTTGGGGTACTTATTTTCCCACTACCCTTCAAAGACTTGAATATTCCATAACTCCGCCCCTGGGATGTTCTAATGATTGTTACTTCTCATTTTCACTTGAAGTATGAAACTTGTTCCTGGCCCATTTTCTTCAAATGTCTGGGAAGTATATGTAACTGTAATTGTAATAGAAAGATTTCTCCACAATCAACTCTCAAGTCGGATAATCTGATTTAATATTTTGATGTGTGTCATCTTCTTTGAAAGATTCAGAAAAATCTGATCACCTGCATTTCTTCAGTAAAATCTCACCCTCCTCCAAGGGATTTTTTTTTTGTTATTCATGTGTTTGTAATTACTGAGTTTCAACAAATTCAAAACCCCATTAAGAGACACTAAGTTCAACGGAAAGTATAATTTTAAATATACTCTATCCCCAGTTGAATTAAATTATCTAGAAGAAAAAAAAAGAATATGAATTTTACTTTGAGTGTATTCAACAACCTTTATATTCTGTGCACAATAAAGTATGCCGTGGTAAAGATGGGATAAATTTTCAAAAATAGCAAGACATGGCAGACTCAGAGGGATATTCAGATATGTCGAGAAAACAAAGTAAATTTTATTCAAAAAGAAAGAAGAAACGAAAAATGAACAGAAGAGTTTGATATTTGGAAAGTTGCAAAAAAATAGGAATATTTTTACTTTAGCAAATCCGTTGAAATAAATTTAAAGGTGTGACAGTTTTTTTAAATACAATTAAAGTTGTACTTTCAAAAAGCTTTTAGAAATAACAACTGGTCAAACTGACCTGACATTTATTTGGAGAAAAATGGTTCAAATGTTGGTAGATATATGGTGCAGTACTCGTCATAAAATGCTTATTAGAAATCATTGCAGGTTTCTGTGGCTCTCATTGTTCAAAGTCCATTCACCACGATAAAAGGGTAGGTGTCACTGGTGATCGATTTTTAATTGTCTCTATGGCAGGGGCCAAAGAAAAGGTAAGAAACTGATGAAACCCTTAAGAAAAGCAAATAGGCGAATACTTGCTTTGTTAGTATACTAATCACCTTTTTCTTCTTCGAGCTGACCACCATTTTCTTCTACGATTTCTCTATAACAGTTCCATAACAGATAGAAATGCTTCAGTGATGATATTGTGAATGCTTTTCACTTCACCTAAATTCGCAGTGAGAACCCCATACACTACATCGTCTAGATCATTCCAAAACTAGAAGTTGCAAGGATTCAGATCCGATTATCGTGACTGCCAAGCTGTTGTATAGAGATTAATGATAATTCTATTATTTTCAAAATGCAGAATTAACAGTTGCTTTAGCATCATCGGTGTAAAAGAATACACTGCAATGTGTAAAGGAGGGCCACCTTACATAAGTGCTATCAACACTTCCGAGTTGTAGTAATGCTGAAATATACTGGCAGCGCAAAAACGATTCATAATGTGTCCCATTGACGGCACAGGTTGTAGGATTCTCCTCGGAGAAGAAAGGATCAACGATAAATGCTGTCGTAAACCCGCACCACAGTGCGACCTTTTCAGAATGAAGAGGCAATGACTGCATATTAAACTAATTCACTCATGCGTGTATTCTACGATTTTAAGTACTAACAGAACTTACAATTGAAGAGAAGGGAGATGGAAAATGGATTCGTCTTTCTGCAAAATGTTCTATGACAACGCATTGTATACTTCCAATTGAGCAAGAAATTGCAATTTTCTTTTTGACAAGTCAGCAAGAAGCAACTCCTTTATATGCGTGATTTGAATGGATAGCATTTCAGGATGGTTTGTAAAATTTAAAATCGTGCTGACAGGCATGTTTTGGGTTAGAAACGTTCCCACTGCACTGGACGTTCCCAAAGCACTGCTTGACACTTCCTATAATGCTGTAGCCGCATTCTCCATTGATGTCGAAATAGTTGCTTTCTTCTCTATGCCTTATTTCAAATTTATTTTGAATTTCGAATTTTCAAACTTGTCGATTTTGAATTTATCAATCTTCTTTTTCAGGCTGAATGCAGTCATCGGACTAGAACCGCTACATAAATCTTTTAATATCTGAAATTTCTACAATGCAAATTCCGCATAGTCATGAATCTTATAAAACACTTTCGCTAGCAGTACAAGATCCTTCAAGTGATAGTCATGAACACATGCTTATATACAGAATAACAGGAAGTGTATGTTTTCAGCCTTTTTTTTTATTACAAGTGTAATGTGCGGTACGTATGCCATGTTTTTTAATTAGAATCTTAAAATAATATATCGCTTAAGACAATCGTTTTTTCCATAGCAATCGTATTTTGTTACGATTACAAAGTCATCGATAGGTCAATGTTTGAACTTTTTTTCGTATAACGATTTCCAGTCTCTTCATGTGTACACTGATGAAATATCAGGTCATTCTGATCAGTGGGACTTTTTTCTTATTTGAAAATGCAACTTCAATTATAAATACTCTTTACATCTACACTTAATTTTGTGAACGTCTTTTTTTATTGTGCTATAAAATGTATAATTAGTTTATTTTACTGTAATGTATTATTAATTGAATAAAGTACCCATTAAAAAGTTAAATGAATAAACTGATGTAAATTAACAATAATGTTCAATAAAAACTAAAACTACTATTCCGCACGTGCTGTTTTCTACTGTCGACAAAACTTTGAGTAGTGATGGGACATATTTATCCAGGCTTTTGTCAATTTTAATAATTAAAAAAAAATTTCATTTGAAAAAAATGAAAATTTTTTGCTTATGTTCATTGAATCTTAAAGATTTTTTTTACAGCAAATATTTATTTGAAAAAAAAACAACTTTCTTTTACTACAAAAAAAATAACATGTTTTGAAAAAAAAGACAAATTTTATTTTTAGAGACATTTCAATGAATTTTAAATTATACTGAAATTCCTTTATATATAAGAAGTAGTCAACTATCTGTTAAATTAATTTTCATAGTGAAAAACAAAAAGTTTATGTTTAAAAAAATCTTTAAAAAATGCAGCCCCTCATTGGATTAATAAGCTACATTGCCACTTATCAGAAACAAAATGAACATTTTTATTGCGTGTTTCCTTTTCCCATGCTGTAAATATGACAAATACAAAGTTTTTTTCTTTTTTTCTTCTAGAATTCTAAAAACACTATCATTTTAATTATAACCACTCTATATACAATAATAATGAATAAAAGCTTTAGAATGAAATACCATATGGAAATAAAACAATAGAAGAATTGCTTGTCAAGAAAGGACATATCTTTTGGTATTGAAATAGTGTCTTTTGCTATGAAACGACCAATGAGTTAACTTAAAAAGTCAGCATTTGTCAAAGTAAACTATTTTGTATAAAGAGATGTATATGCAGAGGAATAAACAAATTGAAATCCAAAATTATATTTAGAATTTGAAATCCTGAGAAAACCGTTAAAAGACCCCCCCCCCAAAAAAAAAAACCCTTCCGGAACTGATATGCTTGAAGTAAAAGAATACTAAATAAATATAGCAAATTTCTTTTCTTTGCTACCTCAGAAAGGCTTAGTGTAATATGATGAGAAAAAAGTAGTCAACTCTTGGTAAGAAAATAGTTGAAACTGATACTTACATGAAAAATATTTCATTGCACTGATTAGCATTTTTATTAGCCTTATGAAAAAAATTCCTTTAAATGCTTTTGGCAACGTAGCACGTCGGATACGTAGGATAAATAAAATTGGACGCCTTCATTATATACTAAGAAAATATTTTGAATGCTTTTTTATATTTAAACATAAAGTAACGGCATACATAATTTAGTATGCAGAATAAGTTAATTTAAAAGGATGCTCACTTTATCGATTGTTTTTGTGCCTTATCCTAGGACATTCATTATTTTATGAGCCCCAAAGGAATATGACGAATACGAATGGGAACAAACAACAGCATTTTGACTTGCAACACTTGATCCGCTCCGTATTTCGGATTCCACTTTATGACTATCTTTGCATTGTTTAGATAATCATAAAGAGCCTTTACTTGTTCGTC
>JAPMOR010054085.1:0-23351 GCA_026543865.1 Argiope aurantia
GATTCATTTATTGATGGCATGCATTTGCAAATAAAAAACTATTACATTTAAAGCTTGAAATATCTTACTGTTCAGAATAAATTAATTAAAAATTTATTTAAAATAGAATTTTATTAATTCAAAGCTTTTCAATTTTATCTTGTCTTTTAAATTTCCTCATAGAGTAATATTAAAATATCTTATATAATTAGAATTTATTTTTGTGCAATCTATTTGTAGTGTATGAGTAATTTTTTATGCATTTGAATGGTGTCCTTCTGTTACGTACTTCGAGATCTCATTTATTGTAAGTAATTTTTAAGGCCCTCCAATATCCTTCGAAAAATTTATTTCTGTGTAATCAATATATTCAATAAAAAATGTTATAACATTCTTTTTCAGTTCGAAAAAATTTGTTTGGAGTTGTTTATTTTGATATTTTTTTGTATAATTGTTGTATATAATGTAATTTAAACTGTATATTTCTTATAACTACTCACTAATTATTTACAATTCTTCATTGAAAATAATAGAAATTTTTAATTTTAATTAATATTTCTTTATTGATAATATTACTCGCAGTTTTTTTTATCACTTTTATATTGTTTATTAACATTGTGAATAATAAAAATAATTATCTTCGGCTCTCTCTCTCTCTTTTTTTTTTCTTTTTCTATTTTTCAAAATTTTTGTTACTACACCCAATTTTTCCTAGTTCAAATTGTTGGATAAATTGTATTCTTATTGTCATGTTGATAAAAAAAACCCCCTATAATTTTGATTAAAGCGAGAAATATTACGGTGCACATATATAAAAACAAATATTATTCAAAATCAATATTATTTTATAACAATTGATAATTAATAATATCAATATTTTACTCTAAGTTTAATAGTATTTAAATACATTTGACATTCAAAATAAAAAATCCTATTCCTGTTTCATTTATTGTTATTATTTATGAAAAATTAGATTAATTCAAGATATACTTTAAGAGATATTGATACTAGCCGCCTTTGGAAACCAGCTTTCTCATTAGGATTAATGATCTCAAAATTTTTCAATTAAATATCTTACATAACTTTGTTACTTAATAGATAACACAGCAAAATATTTTAAGTTTCAAATTTTGACAGTCATAATCTTTATACTATAATATATAACCTTAAGCCATTCTGTTCATTGTATTATGCACGTCTCTATTTTCTGCTAGATCCCATAAAATGTGTACTTTAAATTGAAGCGTAAGTGATTAAACTTCAATTAATACTTTTTTTTTGTTGAAACTAAACATGTAGCAGTTGCATTACACTTATCTTCTCTTTTGGATACTAGATGGCGATGCCTGTTTAGGCCATCCCATATGTCATCCCATAATGCATTGCGATTGCAATTAGAAGGAGATGGGATGCTGAACTGTGAAGCGCGCGCGCGGGAATGTCTTGTCTTTGTGTTTGTAATTGTTTAGTGTGTGAATGTGATTATTAAAGAAATGTTTCCTACAACATTCGTCCTGTTGCTTCCTGCACAGATCATAATAATCTACATACCACCACAAACATGATTTTTTAAAATATAAGTACAGAAAGTTGAATTGTTCACCATTGAAATTTTGTACACTAATGCACTACAAAATACCTTTTATAATTTATGCAATATCTCAAAGAATTATTCATTAAAAATTTCTCTGATTCATCAAAAATTTCAGTTTTTTATTTTACTTTTAGAAAGATTAAATGAAATAAATAATAGCATTTTATTTTGTTTGTGCTTTTGTTTTGTTTTACAAACGTGCTTCTGAAAAAATTATGAATAAATTTTATATAATCCTTTGATCTTAAAGAATCCCATTCAGAGTGTGTGACTTCCCATCCCAACTTTTAAATTTAAAAAAAAGACCACTTCTATCTTTTGAGGTCAAATCTGACCGGGTTATGAAGTTCTAAATACTACTATTTTAGACCAATCAGCAATTTCATAATTTTAAGTTAATTAAATTTGTAGAGACTCCAAATGTTGGTCGGCAAGTTTTCTGAAAGATGTCAATGGAGTGGTCGAAATTCACACGCTTTCATAAATTTTTAATATTTGTATTCTCATAACTCGCTTAATAGAGTAGATCTTCATTTTTATTTAAAATTTTAGTATTATAGGAATATTTTGTAAATATAAATCATAGGAAAAAGGATCTGTATAAAAATATAAAATTCGTAAGTCATCCATTTATTGACCAAAACTGCATAAAATATTATATCTTACTTCATTTTATTTACGTCATTTATCTATACATTGTAATGTCTTGATCTAGACTGATCAAATAACGAAGCAGAATTTCCAGACAATTCTTTATTTTACAGCCCTATATATACAAAAGAACAACTTGTTCTAATCTTGGTTAAATAAATAGTTATTTACACCTGTAGTAGGAGACACAACAGTCGAAGTCGAAGGTTTATCTTGAAACTCAGTTCTCCATCAATACAGAGAAATAATACCACAGGGAACTAACAGGTTGTTAGTCAACACCACTCCAGGGGTAGTTCTCGGACTCCGAACTCGTGGGCGTAGTCCAACAGTCTGCCTGAAATCGTTTATTCTCCTCTCCCTATATATATAAAAAAAATCTCCGCATTTTATTTTGGCGACAATCTCCACCTCTTAATTTACATTGGTCATTTGAGCTCCCTTTCGGCAAATCGGAGTTCAGCAATATGTTCCCTCAGTGGCGCCCGTCGGTCATGGGAAGGTCCTTTTAGTGATGCACCTTTCATAACTGACTATTCTGGAACACGGAGTTATCATAGTCCTTTCATAATGAGAAACATTTTGCATCCATATGTTTGGACACCCCTTTCTCTTTGAAGGTACTATCAATATCTCGTGGACGAGGAATTCCCACATGTGGTCTTTCACTGTAGTTGCTAATGAACAGATGCGAAACCACCCAGGTGAAAAGATCCACCATCTGGCTATCTCGAGGAGTTTAGTAATTAACAGCGACGACGCAGCTGGCTGTAAATGCCTTATCAGTACTGGGAAACGGGGAATGTTACAACATATTATATGATATATATAGGACGAGGTTTATATATATGTATATGTAAACCTTGCTTGTATGAAGTAACACAGGATTATTTGTATTGAACATCCATTTACAAACCCATTTTCGCCATCTATGCCTGCCTGCTTGTCCATCTGTCAGTCACTGCAAACATATAACTCAAAAACGCTTTGAAATAGACGGCTGAAATGTGGTATATGGAATAACCACTAAATTTGTAGTGGTGATTGAACTAGGTAGACAAAATTTGGTGCACTATCTGAGCATCTAAAATGTTATTCATCAAATTTTGAATCAAATCTTCAAAGAGTAAACCGTCTGTTGGCAAACTGTTTATTTTTTCTTTTGTATGTACATAAAAGCAATAACATAAACGCAATGACTTAAATCAATGAAATACAGCATATTGTCTTGTGACTACAACTATAGTTCTGCAACAAATTTGGTGCCAACCGTGTGGCACAAAGGTAACCACAGTACTTATTCGCACCATAGACACAGTAAAAATACTTGTTTTCTGCATATACAACTATATTTCGAAACTATCGTTCACCAATACCACGCAAGATATACGCGGCCTTACCTGAGGTTCCCAACTTTTTCGAGGGGTGGAAGGAGATGAGATCTTTATTGAAGAGTATGCGAGAAAGCTTCGGAGATACACTCTCACTGATTGAGTTATTTTGTTTATATTCTTTTCAAAGTACAGACAGATAGACAGTTAACCCCTTAACGCAGCGATTCTCAACCTGTGGGGTGCCCCCCTAGGGGGGCGCGAGCACACTTGAGGGGGGGCGAGAATATCCAAGAGAAAATATTATTTAAAAAAATTGATTAACTGACTAAAAGGAAAGCACACATACACATAGAAAACAAGATACATTTCGACATATTAAATAACTTATAAAAGTAAAACAACTTACTTAATCAAAACATACTAAATTAAAACAAATTTAATAATTATTAGTGACTTTCTGGGCCTGTCTTGAAGAGCAAAGTTTTTCGAAGGAAGGCTTGATATTAGAAATAGCCATTCTCAGTTCTGCCGAGATCTATATTTTGTCTTCAAAATAGCCGCAGCAGAAAATCCACTTTCACAAAGGTAGGATGTTGAAAATGGTAATGGAAAGCGAAATGCCCTTGTGTTTTAGAGCAATTAAAATCCTCCTCTACTTCTGCCCAAAATTCAAATAGCAAAATTCAATTATTACTAAATTGTCTTCCAGTTTCGTCACTTGAAGTCTATGAATTTTTCTTCCTCATCAATTGAGATTTCTTCAGGAGTTTTATGAAATGGATCCCTAACTCACTCGTAACTTACTATCGGTTTATCGTCAGCAAGAAAATACTTTTTAAAATTCTTTGCCATCATGGCTAAATGATTTTCAGTGGTTACAAAAACAACTTTTACATGTTCTTCTTCAGCCTTGTAAGTTTTAGTACAATCATCCACATTTGCAAACATTGTTAGATTTCTTTGCTTTAAATTTCTGCTCCACAATTCCAATTTTCCACAAAAAGCATTAACTTTATCACTCGTATCCAATATATGTGTATTTACACCTTGGAGTTGAAGATTCAAGTTATTTAATTTCTCAAATATGTTGACCAAGTAGCTCAATTTAATCACAAATAAACCATCGCGAAAATTCTCGGCCTCCGGTCTATTTTCGTCTAGGAAAATGACGATTTCTTCTTTTAATTCATAAACACGTTGTAAAAATTTCCAACGTGATAATCATCTTGCCTCGCAATAAAATAGTAAAGCTGAATGTACTGAACCCATGTCTTTACAAAGTGCGGAAAAGATTCTCGATTTCAGGGGATCTCATTTTTATATAATTTACTACGGTTACAACCGTTGTTAACACAATATTGAGACCAGGACTCATTTCTTTCGAAGCCAAAGCTTCTATGTGGATCATGTAATGTGTCCAAACGCATTGAAGGGATTTTTGTTTTACAAGTGCTTGTATACCTTGGAATCTTATGGACATTGAACGAGCACCATAAGTGCATATTCCGACGCAATTTTTTCATTCTATGTTTGCCTCGTTCATAAAATCATTTAAAATACAAATAATGCGAGGGCCATTTTTTTTAGTTCTATTGGTTTTCAGAAAAGTAGTTCTTTTACTACTGACATATTATCACAAAATCGAACATAGGCAATTAAATGAACATCTTTATTAGTATCTGTTGCTTCATAAAGCTGTATTGAAAGCTGTATTTGCCACGCAACTTCGAGAAAAGCTGACACTGTGCATCTTTCAGCTATATCACCAATTCGACGAGCAACAGTGTCATTTGAAACAGGTACGGACTGCAATTGTTTTGAAAAATTATCTCCAAACATAGTTTCTACAATCTCAGTTGCTGCTGGCAAAATAAGCTCTTCACCAATGGTGTGTGGTTTTTTACATCTGGTTATTTTATATGAAACTTTTTAAGATGCAATTAAAGCTTTTTTATTCATAGACAAAATTTCTTTAAAAAAATTATTTTTTCTTTTTATATGATTTTAATTTTAATTCGAAGAATTCTCTGGGTACAAACCCAGACAACCCACATATACCACTATGACACCCACTATGACATACCCACTATGAAAAGTTTCTAAATATTTAAGTTTATTAGGTTTCATGCTGCCTGCGGCCAACATTTTTGAGCAAAAGATACACAGGGATCTTTCTTCTTCATTTACTTCTGTAAACCCAAAATTTAAGCATTTTTGAAAATATTTTCTTGATTTTATTTTTGGTACCACGCTCGTCTGTATACTTGTTGATGCTTGACTGTCGTCTAGTGCTCGCTTACTTTCGCTTAAAAGTTTATCCATGAGTTTGCATAAATATGCTGCCGTGAATATTTAATATGGTGAATTGCAATTAACACGAAAACATATATAACATACTCATTCACGATAGATTGGATAGCGATAGAAGGATCGACTCGAATGAGATTGGCTGGAATTGAAACTTGCGTTATCGAACATTTTCTTTATTCATATGAGAAAATATTTGCTCTGCGCATGCTCGAGACGGCATCGGTCGTGTGAATTCCCTTCCACAAACATTACTTATTGTTTTTCTCTTTTGTTTAGTCATGCCTCTGTTTTATTTCTTTTATTGCTTATTATTCGAAAAAATGTATTCCCAGTTTCTAAATTTAGCTCACTCTGTCTAAGTTAACTTTCATTAACGAATTTTTCTACTTTCATATTCTTTTAACGTTATCTCCCTGTTTGGTTTTCATTACAAATATAATATTTAAATTTTCCCCGCTTTCATTCGCTTCATCTGTTTACTGCCCTCTTTGCAAAATGCCAGATGTGATTTCTCGCCAATGTTGGCTCGCTTTTACTCTTTTTTTTTGGCAGTTAGTTAAAAATAATTTAAAAACAGAATACAAAATACTCAATATACATTATTTTTGTATACTTTTTATTGTAAGCGAGGGGGGGGGGTGAGATGAAAATTATTATTGAAAACTGGGCCCCGAATACTGAAAGGTTGCGAAACACTCCTTAACGGATTTGCCACCAAATGTAATACATATCTACCTTTTAGATGTTAAATCTGAGTATCAATTTTCATTCATCTAGCTCTCTTCATATTGCAGCGATCGTGTGAAATTTTATTCGAATAGTCGGACAGACAGACTTCCTCTAAACAGATATTATCCAAAATTTTATAGTGTTGATGTCCAAATAACATTTATAGTATTAAATCAAATTTGGTGTAATGTCCATATACCAAGTTTCACCCGTCTAGATGAAAGCATTTTTGAGTTATATTGCTCATAGATAGATAGAAAGGAATGACAAACAGATTTATACAATTAAAAAAAAGTGTTTTGAGATCTCAGGGAGGTCTAAATCTTAAAGATTTCTCAAAATCTTGATTTCGAATTTTGACGATTACAATACTGAGCATATCAAGAAAGTAAAAACATTTTTTTTGTTGAAAAGTAAAGAAGCATCGATCACATCATGTACTTGGAAAAAACAAAAACATATTGAATTATACGAACATCTTTTATTATGTATAACTCTATAAAAAATAAACAATTAAAGAATTTTCTTAAAACAAAATATACTGTATAATATTGACATCTAAATCTATAGTAACGACGATATTTATCTTAATTGGCTAGCACTAGAAAAAAAAATCAAATAAACACACAGAATTATCTTTAAAAAATTTGTCTCTGTTGGAAAGCGAGGAAACATCGATACATATCATGTCCTTGTAAATAAATAAATAAATATATATATATATACATTGAACATATTTTCTTAAGAAGAAACAGCTAAAAAATCCTTTAAATAGGAGGATGATATATATGGAAATCAGAATCTTAATATGCACGAACAGTTTCATGCTAAAGTAACACTAATATTAGTCTTAATTAGGTAGCACTGAGAATGGGATCAAGTTAATGTTGTTGATGTCACAGGTCACAATCGTTCTCAAACTTAATACTCCATCCTCCTTCTAGAAGGCCTTCCTTTCGCAGCATTTGGGGGCGGGGCCCTTTTCCCAGAGCGTGACTTGCCCCAGGGTCTTCATCGCTGAAATTTTGTTTCTGTTTTTCATTCTTTGCAATCGTAGGGGCGTGTCTGAAGCGTGTAATCGGAGGGCGAGGTCAAACGATGGTGGACACAGGGCACCTGTTGCTTTGCCCCCTTACCTGTGATTTCTTCGAATGTGTAGGGAGAATTATATGGTGTGAGATGGCAACGCGTTTACTAATCGCCGACAGACAGAGAAAATGGCGACGATGGAGTTTTGCAGAAAGGAATCATGCGAACATTCGAAATAAGTTTTACAGTGAAAAGTTCTAATAATGATGTTTTGTGTTCGATAAAATATAAAAACATTTATTTATTTTTACTTTATACGAAGTATTTTTCACGAAAATATTTTAATCATTGAAAAATCCGACAAGATAACATAAGATATATTTATATGTTTCTTCCAAATTTCATATATTTACTTACAGATTTTATATTTTTACTTGCCTGATATGACATTTAAAAAAAATACTGTATATCTGTATACATAAAAAAATTTTAAAAAAAGGAAGGGAAAAAAAACAAAAAAAAACAAGCTAAATGGAAAAAAAATTGTAAATTATAAATCTGCACTAAATTTTGCCTGCAATTATAATTCTGCACGAAATTTCTAATTTTTCACCATTTATTCCAAATTTTATATGTTTACCAACCTTATTTGACATTTAAAAAACACTATATGTTTGTACACGCGAAAATTTAAAAAGGGGGGGGGGAGAAAGAACTAAGTGGGGAAAATTTGATCTGTGGTTTCTTATTAATAATTATAAGTTTACATCGAATTTCTAATTTTTCACGATTTTCTGGACCTACTTTGAATTGGAATTTCACTCAACTTAAATCGTGAACTGCTAAAACGCAACTGAAGGGCCCCAGACGGTGGCCAGGTACTGCCATAATCCTCCAAAGCGACGACGACACATTTTGGCATGGCACGTATTATTTCCCAGATAAGCCTCATTTCTTCAATCATCGAAGACGGTCACGTCAATGGATTGAAGGAAAGGCCCTCTTCTACAACCATGATTACCAGGGACAAACCGCGCCCGGGCTTGGCGCTACGTCAACCAAACTCACATTGCATACAGCACGCATTTTGGCTTACTATACTATGTATTTTTCTTTGTCTGTAGGTCATTATATTTACCTCTTATTCCGTTCGATGACAAAAGTTATTTTAGTTATTTGTGTGCAACTTGTCATGGCTACAATAAAAAAAATTTGCATATTAGGAGGGCTTAGTAATTGAATATTTTCTCGAGAATGCTTTTTCAGTATGATAAGGTGAATACTGTCTATAAATTAACGATAAATCGCTTCACAACTCCTAAAATAATTTAAATCACTTTAAACTGTTGGACATAGAGCTGTCAAATCTGGCACATAATTATTTCTGAGGAAAAGAGTAACCAATGACAAATAACTTTCCAATATTTTAATTAGGTTTTTAATTAAAAATTTACCAAAATTTTAATGCTCCTCTTCAAAATTTCAGAATAAATTATCATACAGAAAATATTTTTGCACCACTATAAAAATTAGTATTTAGTGACATCAATTTTAGATTTAGAAAATTGTAAGGCCTGAATGTGTTTTAAAGATTTTTAAAAATTTTTACAACAATATTTTTCATCTTCTACATTTAATGTTATTCTTTGCAACGGTATTAAGTAATTTTTGTGTGTGTACATGCTATACTTGTTACAATAAATAGTAAATTTTTAAAAATAATGTAAAGTAAAAAAAAAAAAATTAGTCCTAAAGCATTTATTTGCGTTAATTTTTTGGAAATGAAGGATCAAATCTCCTCTAATTTCCCATCATATAAGTTATTTTCGAAGTTATCGCTTACTGCCAACTTTCTTATTAAAACACATTCCGTATCAATGTATATCAAACTCCAAAAAGAAGTTTCCAATCTTTTTAATTATAATACTAATCTCCACGCATTTTACAGAGATCTCATCCTTAATTCACAATCCCTGCAGGCCCATTCACTCAGAAAGTATAGAACAATCAAAAGTCCGATTGGGAAGTCAACCATCTAACTCTCCGACCCGCCCGAAGGCACACGGATTTAAACCAAAAAACTGAATGACCGGACCGCCGCAACAGCAATTGGCGGGAACTGTGGTTGAGTCCTAAGGGCCATCACCGGCCACGGTACAACCCTTCCCGAAGGAAGTACGTCCCGTCATCGATGGGAGGAGTCGGATCCCCACCTATTAGTGTACCCTCCAGGGTGGCGAGATTCAACCACCATGCCCGAAGCATCTCATCCTCTTTTCGAGGTGTCCCCCGAGGGTTAAGTCCGATTGGGAAGAATTCACATCTTAAGAGACAAACAGAATAATAGTTACTTAATAATTACTAATTAAATTAAGACACTATTATAGTCAAACAATACACAATACAAGAAATATTACAATACAGTAAGTAACAAAACAATTCAAGTTACAGATATGTTAGAACTCTAAGAATGGTCGCAAAATAAAGAAAAAAAAAACAATAACTAATAGCAGGAGAAGAGAGGGGGAAAAAAATACAGAATACCTCAAGTTTCAGCGGATAAAAATATTGAAAACAAATTCCAATTATTTGAGACAGCTTGCATAAAAAAGACTAGTGAGAGCTTTTAACTATAAGGACTCATGGGCCGGACATGAGATACAGAAATATTTCGTAATAACAAAAACAACATGCTCCGTATCACTAAATTCTTCACAGTGCGCAGTTCAGTGAATTTAATAATTTGAATCTGTTAATAATAACAGGGCAAGTATCAAACCAATGGGAGTGGTCTGCCCAAAACTTTTTCGCATACCCTCTAATAAAGGTGTTTATCAGAGAATGCCTTGATTGGAACTGGCGGACAATAGTTGCGAAATATTAACTTTTGACCTGAATTTACCATTTTTATTGATTCCATCGTGTCGTCCTTGGCGATTAATTCTTGGCATGCTTAATAGTATTCAAAAATAAAATTTGTATTTTGGACATGTTTTTCTCAAAAAAAAAAAAGCTGTTGACGAGTGATTAGAGTTTTAATATTAAAACACTCATTCCCACCTCGCTCGCACTAAATCACTGAATTATTCTTGTCAGAAATCATATTTTCAAATTTGCATTTTGTAAGGAATGAATATGTTGCTGGAAAACTCTAAAACTTCCCATTTTCTGCAAAAACTTTTATAACACTGGCGACAAGTTCAAACTCTAAGTTATCAGCATGGTATCTTACTTGCCATTTACCCTATATTGTTTCTTCAACATTCAAAATAAAATTTGATTGAACATATCTCGAAGGAAAAACATCAATCGAAGGGAAACTATGAGGAAAAATTTTGAAACTGCCTCGTTCTTAAAAAAAAAAGTCAAAGACTCGATTTTTGGATAATGGAATTACAATAATTTAATACAAAACAAACAAACAAATCAATAGGGGTACTCTCCTCCAAACTTTCTCGCTCACACTTTAATAACGATTTTATCCCAGTGAACGCCTTGCATGGCACTGGCGAACAATAGTCACGAAATATTAACCTTTGACTTGAATTTAGCATTTTAAGGAATCTGTCTTGTCAGCCTTGATGAGTTTTGGGGCGATTAATCACTAACGTGCTGTCAAAAATATCCCAAAATCGAATTTGGGTTTCAAACGCATTTTTCCAACCAACTGAAACAAAAAAAAATTCATAAAACTACACTTAAAGTCGCAAAATCATGTACCAAATTTATTATACTTAAGTCATTACGTTTTTAAGTTATCACGTTTAAAAGTTTCTGAAAGAACAGATCGACAAATGGTCAATCGCTTGTTGGATTTGGCTCAAAATTTGAAAGTTATCTAGACTATAGATCTTTAGTCCGTGCATCGAATTTTTTCTATCTAGCTCTCTTTTTTAGTATAAAGACCGATTCCAAATTTCATCCATCTAGATCAAACAGTATGTGAGTTATCACAGACAGACAGATATTTTTCAAGAATGCGTTTTTCGAACTCAAGGAGATCTAAAATGTGGAAATTCGTCAAAATCTTGAATTCAAAATTGTCGACGATTACTATATTTTCTCTATACTCCGTATACGAGAAAGTAAATAAATAAATAAATGTGGATCGAAGAATATTATTTTTGAAGATGAATCCGAAACTCTAGCATTGCCATCAATCCAAGAACCATCGGTAATTGCTTTGATATCACGAAATTTCCGGACGAAAAAGAAAAAAAAATCAGGGTTTTGCTTTTTGTAATTAATAATTTTAATACCTCTACATTCATTCAGAAAATCAGTCACTAATATGTAAACAATTTTTCAATACCATTCTCCAGACACTACTTATTTACACATTATATATAACCAAGAACCAATTAGGGATGTCGAGTACAGTTACGATTTCAACCCAAAAAATAATGTCACAATTAATTACTGAGTTTTTGCAATGTTTGACATAACTTAACATTATATATATCAGGGGTGGGTAGACTTTTCCATGGTTCGGGTCACTTCTAATTTTTTCAAGGTATTGCAATCCACCCAGTGGCTAAAGTGTAGTGAGCTAAAAATAAAAAAATAAAATTACAATATTTATGACAACTTAATAATAAATGCGGAATGTGTACTTACCTACAAAACTACAAACATAATAATAATTGCAGCTACAATAATAATATCAAATGATGCGTTTAATATCAAACAATTCAAAATTCATTTAAAAAAATGAATAATTTTCATCTAAAATTAGTTCTTCTAGTTATAGTTAGTAGAAGACAGTCAGTGTACTGTCCGCCGCTCTTGAATATATCTCGGTATATAATTACTAACTGCTACTTTTTCACTAGTTTCTAAGTGGTCGTCTGTGAAACGGGACGATATGTTGTCTTAATTATATTCATCGTTGAAAATGCAGATTCACACAAGTAGATAGAGCCAAAGAACAATGTTAAATGATATGCAGCTTTTTTTAAATTAGGATATTTTACTTTGCCCAATAGACTACAGAATTTCAAACGCGTTTTTAAAATTATGTCATTTTGAAGGAGAAAAAAATTCGTTTATCTCAAGAGACAAAGATAATATATAGTTTTAATTTTCAGTTACTTCTTCCAAATTAACAATGCCAAATGGGTAAAACACTAATAAAATAATCGTTTTCTTTTTAGTATACACATCTTAGGTCTTAGTTCATGCGGTCACCCCCAAAATGGCAGACTGGCTACCTTTCTTAATGCCTACCTCTAGAACGTCAACAATTTAACAGGCGTAGCCACAATTATAATACAGCTACGGCGTTCGAAAAACAAGCAGTAAATTCTTATAACTCAACAGCAATACTAAGGAATGCTACATAAGCAATCAAATTTTAATAGAAAAGTGGTGAATTTAAAAAAGAGTTAATTCACTAATGATTAAATTCTATACATATCTAATTGATAAGAAAAGGAATGCAGAATCCCAAATATGAATTTTCTGCATGTAAAATATGATAATCAAAAAATTTTAGATTCTAGATAGTCTTAAGAAGTAGCTTATATTATTCTCATTGTAGAAGTAGCTCATATAAGACATTTAAAAAAAATTGTGCAGTTCATCAGTGGAAATTTTTTAAAAGGTTCCGACTGCTGGATAATTTATTACTAATTCACTAATCTGAATTACTAATTTGGTATCTGTTAGTCCATGGCCTGCTTTGTAGAGAATACTGAACTATTTTTTCATTCTGCATGTTGTAATTTACATATAATATCCCACTTTACAAATATTATCATTTAAAAAAAGGGAAGGTTACACACAAAAGAAAAAGGATAATGTTAGTGCACAAGAACAGTTTACAGTTGATTTTTGAAAGATTAATATTCAGTTCATTAAAAGTGTTTAGCTCCATAATCCATTTTAAGAATCATTTATAATCATAAGAAAAGTCATAGGAAGAGGTTTCATTTTATTTCAGGCTCCCCTTAGTTTTGAAACATATTTCGCCTGCTTGATATTAATGAGACTAAATTTTTGCATTAAACGTGTTAGGTGATATACATTTTGTAAAAGGACGAGACTCGTTATAACTTAATTATGAGGTTGATGAAAAAAGAGACGAGTTCCAGAAATGGTTATTTATTTATTTAAAAAGTTCCACATTTCACAAGGCAAAATAAACACGAACATAAAAAAACACGACACTTAGAATACAATCTAATAATGAACCCAAAGAAGGATCATGGGAAATATACCTTGATGTTAGTAAGGTAATGCCATCTGATTTATCAAAAGAGAAGTTAGCAGAGTCAAGTAACCACTACAAGTTTTATTTTTAAATTAATAAAAGAAATCAAAGTGAGCGTACAATTCAGCGATGTAGTAATAATAAACAATTGAGAGTGTGGGTTTATTTTTGCCCTTGTTTTAAAGTTATGTTAATATATGTTATATGTTATAATATGTTAAAAAACATATTACAAAAATAAAATACTCATTTATTAAATATCTAAAAGTCAAAAAAATCTCAAAAGAAAAGTTTCTGCAATTTCTGACAAAATTCCTCAAAGGAGATCTTTTCTGTCTCACCATTCATATACATGGGAACGTGAAATCATAAAAGTAACGAGTTCAAGGAATGAAATCCTTAATATGGTTGAAATTGCAGAATTTCACTTATTTGTCAAATTTTAGACAAAATCCGTTTGTTAGATGAATGTTTGTCGTTCATAGATTAGTATCTATATGAGGATGGTTACATAAACATCAAACAATTTTAAAAATGAAGTTTGGCATGGGATTTTGCACCAAAATTACAGATATGTAACAAACTGCAAAATCAAAAAATCGGTGAAGTAAAACCAACGGGAATGGTCACCCCAAAACTTTCTCGCATACTCTATAATACACTTGTCATGCCAGAGAATGCCTTGCATGACAATGGCGTACAGTAGTTAAGAAATATTAACTTTTAACGTGAAATTAACATTTTTACTGAATCTATCGTTCAGCCATGACGAGGTTTGGGGAGATTAAGCCCTGACATGCGTTAATAGTATCCAAAAATGAAATTTGAGTTTTAGACACCTTTTTCTCAACCGATTGAAATGAAGATTTGATTTTAAAAAAACTGCACTTATTGTGACATAATCACATTCCAAATTTGATAAACTTAAATTAATGATTTTATAAATTACCTCATTTATATGTTTCTGAAAGTACAGATCGACAGACAATCAAGCCATTGTTGGATTTGGCTCAAAATTTGGCAGGTGCCTACAATAGAAGATAAATTTGTGTGCGGAATTTTATCCATCTAGCTCTCTTCGTTTCGTAATTGTGTTAACTTATATACAAACAACCGGACAGACGATTTTCTTTGAACGGACTTTACTCACATTTTGATAGAAATCTGCAGATTCGGTGTAAACATCGTATACAAAATTCCAGCCGTTTAACTCAAAGCGTTTTTGGTTTCCTTTGTTACAGACATATATTCAGACAGATGTGTTCCAAAAATGGGTTTTTCGAACTCAGATATATCTGAAACGTAGTGATTCGCTAAAATCTTGATTTCGAATTTTTGGACATTTGCTATTTTTTCTCTATACTGCGTATGTAAGAACATAAAAATTGAAAATGTATTATATTTTCTTCTTATTTTTTTAACGACCCAGCACACACACACACACAAAATTATTATGCAAGCATGCTAGAAATTAGACGGGAAAACCATTCTTTTGATAAAATGAAAAGGGAAATAGATGCTATTATGTTATGTATCGAAACTACACGATTGATTATGTAGTATATGTATTCTAAATTTTCAACCCATTTACACGAAATTGTGGAATTGTACTCTATACTCTTTATTTGTTTTAGTTTTCTGAGCAACAAAGTTTTCTAATTTATTAATTAGAAAATCTGTAACTTATATCGTGTTATTTAAGTAATTTTCTTTTAAAAATACCAAAAGTGAGAAGCAAAACATCGTTCTCACTTGACTGAATACAAATTAACACGCATGTCATGTAATTGAATTTAAATTCAAATCAGCAAATAACAATTTACTCAATTACAAATAGCAAATGGCAATTTATTCTATGAAAAAGATTCTTTGGCAAATGTCTTTTTCTCCTCCTATCCTTTCGATGTTGTGACTTTATTGCTAAAAATGTTCATATAATTTAATTAAACAACGATCAATAAAGTTACAAAACCACAAATGGAAAACAGATTGTAAGTAAGTAATTACAATAATTAATTCGATGATTGCACCTATATATTTTTTAAAAAATTAATTTAATAGTCCATTATGAATAACGTTAATTTTATTACAAGTGATAAACCTTATTTGTCCTTTATATAGCACGTAATAATCTGATTTTATGAAAAGAATCTTGTTTTCCCTAAAAACATTTCAGCTTGAAAAAAAAAAATAGTAATCTTTTAACTTGTAAAAGTGTAGTCTTCTGAATTTCAATTTAATCCTTAAATCCCTAGACAAAAGTGCTAATGAATGTTTAAAAATATAAATATCACTTTCATTTATGAATTGTTTCTATTATAAAGAATAATCTTTCGAAATCCAGCCAGAAAATGTTACAGAATTATATTCTGTTTAGTGAAGAAAGTGTTGGAAAGTTCCCGAATTATAAAGCATTCAATCAAACTAATTGTTAATCTATTTTGAAGCATTAAAACCATCCATTCAAGTCACTCACACTCAATTTTCTCTAACAAGTACTTCTCAATATTTCATTCATCTAGCTAGATGTATTTTTCAGTTTTCGTACATACATGCGTACAGTTAGACCGATAAGTTTCGGATAGACTTCGTTTTCATAGATTTCTGCCAAAATTTCAAGAAATCTAACATACTACATTTCTAGAATGTTCAAATCTATATGATTTTTTCATATAGATTTGACTCAAATATGTTGTCAATTGACATTTGTACAAATCGTGTTACAATAGAAATTCAGTATTTTCCTTTGCCAGTTTGTGCAACAACTGTTTGCAACTTTGTTAATTTCGTGATTTTTCAATCATAAATTTATCTATTGTGATCCAAAATAGTTAGTTTAGTGCCATCATGAAATTTAAAATAGTATCGGTCATGCCAATTTCTTTATAGTCCTGTCGTTTCAATTTCTTAAAAATTTAATTTTTTGTTAAAGCTACTATAATTCGCATGTCTGCCATTACATATTATTTTGTAGCAAAAAACATTAAAATATATATTTTAAAGCAAAAGTACCATAAGCGCAATAGTTAAATCATTGCAATCATTGTTTTTAATGATACGTAAAATCAAATAAATATGCTAGTAAATGAAAGCAAAAATTATATCTAGCGTTTTCAACTAACTTGAATAGCAATGTGGCGAATTGGTATTAGCGAGGATAGAACCTGGGACCTTGTGGTTTGCAGCCCAGTAACATGACCACGATACAAAAACAATTGCTCTATTAGCGTATCTGTTAACTGGCTTATAAGCTTTCACCACAGACTCTCCCTCCAGTGAGTCGGAGGTGAGACGAATGATATTGCTGTTGAGTGGTGATGTATTAACTGTTGATTCTAATGCGCCTGCACCCATTTGAATGGCGAGCGTGTGTGAGTGAGTGGTTGCTGATGCTGTTGCTGCGTCAAGTGAGTCTGCCGACTTTGGGTTGCTGTGGGTAGATGGCTCTACAACAGCTGTACGAAAGTTGAAGTTTCATCGTCGGAGGTCACCATGAAATACACGTGGTGAAGAATTTTCTAAGAGTATTGAGTTTTTGTAAAATGTGTTATAGGTCACTCAGTAAAATCATTGCGTATTTTGGAAATTTTCCTCTTCTAAGATTTGCCCAGAAATTAAACATTGACATAAAAGTTTGGTTTCAAGACCATATAAAAATTTTCCAAATACTCCATGTTGATTTGGATCTCGGGTTTTCAGATACGCACTAACATAGAAACAGGCATTACTTCAAAATAGTTTTTTTTTTTCAGATTTCAGTTTGAGAATTTAATTTATGAAAATCGCACTTCAGAATGTTTATTTATTTTAATCGTTACAATATTGGAAGACCCAAATAAAATGAGCATTTTTATAAATGAATATTTGAAAAATATTAACTCTTTGTGTATGGATCTTTTTAAAAGGAATTTTGATTTTGGAACAGATTTGCTTTGGTGATGTGAAGAATAACGTATAGAAGGTTTATTGACGAATAGTTTTATTAAATTTATTATTGTAAAGGCGAATAAACTTAAATAAATGTTTTATTGACGAATTAAATTGATCATACCGAACTTAAGCAAGACAACTATATTGGGCTGTCAAATGTATACAAGGGTTTAGTTACAAGCTGTTAGTTCAAAGACTATTTAATAGTTATTATTCTAAATTCGTGTATAGATGTCTCCATATATATATATACCAAGCCCACATTTGAGCGAGGTATAGTTCGCGGTTGTTGTGATGGCGTTAGTGTTGAGCCACTCATTAATCAGTTAATTGTGAGATATATCTTTTCGTATTTGGCAGCGACGTTGTTATTTTACGATTGTATTTTGTTAGCCGCTCGTGCCATATGCTTTTTTTTAACTAATGAAAAATCGAATAGAAGTATGGAAATATAAATAAATATATATAGCTCAAATCAGTTTATCTTTTTAACTACTTGCTAACCATAACTATATGTTTAGTAAGGATGATATATAAATATAACAGCATTCAAAAAGTGAAATATTACGCGTGGTTTCAGAAAATTCACTGAACTGCGCAAATGCAATCAAATTTCTTTTCAGAATCACTTGCATTGTACTTCATTTGATCGACATTTCAACCCCACGGCTTAGCGAGATGTAGCTCGAAGTTGTTGTGGTAGCGTTAGTGTTAAGCCACTCATTTATTAATTAAGTGGGAAATTTGTATATTTTTTCGTAACTGGCAGAGTCGTTATTATTTCATGGTTGTATTTCAGTAGCCCAGGATACTATATGCTTTTTTCCTCCAGCTATTGAAAAGTAGACTAGAAATATAACCATCATGAGTAGTCTCCCCAAAACTTTCTCGCATGCTGTTTAATAAACTTGCCCTTCCAGAGAACACTTTTCATGGCATTGGCATACAACAGTTGCGATCTATTAAATTTTGCCGGGAAATTAGCATTTTTTACTGAATATGTCGTGTCATGCTTGGCGAATTATTTGGCAGTCAATCCCTGGAATGTGTTAAGCCTATCCAAAAATCGAATTTATATTTTAGACATGTTTTTCCCCAACCGATTGAAACAAAAATTTGACCCAAAGCTGCAGTTATAATCACAAAATCTCATGCCAAATTTGATCTATTTAAATCATTGCGTTTTTATATATCCCGTTTACATGTTTCTGAAAGTACAGAACGTCAGACATTCAACCCGTAGTTGGATTTGGCTCAAAATTTGACAGATGTCTACATTATCGATGCTGAATCTGTGCGCCGAATTTTATCAATTTAGTTCTCTTCATTTTATAGTTATTATATTAACGTATATTCGAACAGTGGGAGAGATGCACTGCTTCTGAGCAGATTTTACTCAGACTTTGATACCAAATTTCAGCTGTCTAGCTCAAAGCATTTTTTTTAAACTTATTTTTGGGATAGATAGACAGATGAGCATTTTCTTAAAATGTGTTTTTTGAACTCAGGTCTATGACGAGAAGATTTCTCAAAATCTGGAGTTCGAATTTTTTGACGATTACTATCCTTTCTCTGCACTATGTATACGTAGTAAAAATAGAAATAGATAATTAAAGCTTAAGTCAGCTTACCTTTTTAACCGTTAGCTAATCATAACTTCTCTTTCAATATTCAATATCGATGGACATAGAAGTATAACAGCATTAAAAAAATGAAACGTCACATATGGTTTCATAAAATTCGTTCCACAGCGCAAATGTAGCAAAATCTCCTTAAAAAATATTAGAAACGTACCCTGAAGAGAAAGATCACATACACTGTACTTTGTTTAATAGACATAAACTTAGAAACAAACAAACGGTAAGGATTTATTTAATGATAAAAGTTTTTTAGAGCAAGATATGACAGTTACAATGTATGTTTGTAAAAAACATTGAGTTTGTGGATCACTATTTCTACAGTACATTTGTACAGTCATCTACTCTTATGCTTAGTATTACAGCTTTGCCCAATATACACTTTTTTTTACCCAAGCTCATTTGTGGCCACCATGTACTTTCACCATGTATGTTTAGCGTATGAAAAATTAAAAAATTTGCACTGCAGAGTTAAACCTTCGTTCTGATTGCAAACTCGTGCCTGGAGTTCCAACGAAAAAAATCTTTTGGTTTACCATCAAAGCGCAACTGATGGATGAGTTCAATTAATTAAACCTGATGCGAGGCAATCTCGAGGAAATAAATCTTTTTCAAGCAGAGTGCCATTTTGAGATCATTTTCCTAATTGTGGGTTTCCATGCAGGTACGAATCGATAATTTCAAGAAAGGGCGGATATCAGTAATCGCGCAATTGGTACGCCCCCTTTCTTTCTTCTGTAAAGAAACTTTCCTCTTAACCGAATCTTAATGTTTTGAACTGTTTGTGGTTGATAGACATGGTTAAAAGATCCAAGGTTTTTATATACTCAATTACACACTGGAGTCAATTATATGAAAAGTTGCCTTGTTTTAACGAGGGAACAAAGCTGTACAGGATATGCCAAAATATTGCTACATTTTAAAATTAAATATAAAGTCAATTAATAGACATGAAGAAGAGTGTGGTTTGCACTAAAATACTTCTCAAGGTGTTCAATTCTTTTTTACCTCTTCTTTTAGTTTTTTAATTTTATCGAAAAGTGACTCTATACTTTAAAAACATTCTTATTCCCCCAACCATCCTCCCCAAAAAATGATAAGTCGACGTAAATACCAGTATTTGTTTACATGTTTCACTTATATTCATGTGGGTTTCAAAGCCGGGAAGTAACGTGTGCTTATATTAAAGTGACTATACTGAATTTCTCGAAAGCGACCCCCCCCCCAGTGCCAAAGTAAGGCAGCTGCCACAGATAATTAAAACAAACATTAAGGAAATTAACCAAATCCAATCAGAAAACTTTTACTATACCATAAAACATATCATGGAGTATTCTGTAAAATTGAAAGAAATATTTGTGATTAAAATATCAGTTTTTTTTAAAAAGTTGTTATTAACTTTGTTTATTTTTTCCACTCTTTAAATTTTATTTCGCCGATACAAAACTCAGAAAAACTGTATGATAATGCCGGAGGATATATTTTTCCATTTAATATGAACCCTTTTTAAAGTCTCAGACAGCTTATAATTTCTATTGCAAATATTTCTGCCAATTTCTGAGATAACTCCGTGAAACTTTTCCCTGTGTTTATAATATGGTATAATGTATATTTTAAAATTAGAATTTTTGGCCGATCGCTTTCATTTTTAGAGCTATTTTTGTAACTTCTTTATTTTACCGCTAAGAGGCGCTGTAACCTATCTGAAATAATTCAGCAAAGTCACTTTATAATAGATATGTGTTTCTTTCCTGGTTATATAAGAATGCCATTTAGAATTTAAAATACTTAAAATGGTTTTATCGATCATTCTGGATATATATTCTTGAGATTTTTTTTAAAAGTGGGTTATATTTATAAATTTTCCTTTTTGTTTCATCACCCTCTATTTAGAATTACACCTTTTATTTGACGGAGAAATTTCAATTCGCCTGTTTTCTAATAATGTTTAATATAATTTACCTTCGTGTAACTAGAATAATTCGTTTCCAAATCTTATTTGTAAAACGAAGGGTTCTTCCCCCCCCCCATAAGAATCCATGTTAAAATAGGACAATACGTTCCATTCCGAAAAAGAAAATATTACAATTTATAGTTATATCTTTTATTATTTATAACACATACTTTTGCTAAAAGAAAGTTGTCTAACGATATTTGTGTTTGGCTAAGATTCAAAATTTAGCGAAAATAAGGTACTGCATTGTTGTTACAGGAATTTATAGAACTTATAGCTGCTGCCTGATTAGAATGATAGTTAACGTCTTGTGTTTTTTATAACACTTTGAAATCAACAACGGTAAATAATCTTGGTCACATTTAACGATATTATATAAAATATTCTTTGTGATACTCCTGAAAGCTATTTTGCCACTTGAAACTAGCCATATAAGCAATCCGTAGGCAATTTTGAGTCGATATAAAATACAGTACGAACAGAAATGACGCGGCACTCACATATACATAGGAAGAAATCTGAACGAAAAGTATTTAATGAGTCGGAAATCAAAGTCGATGAATTCTGGAAATGCACTCATCTTTCCGCATCTCATCCCTTAGCGATGTAGAATCATCAGAAAATGGTTTTTTCGGATACTGAAACGAACAGTACTTGTTATCATTGTAGTTTATAGTGAAAACTGCCAGGATAAAAATAAATACAGAGTCGTAGCATAGCGTGCGATATCAGGTGATTGATGCATACACATCCTCTGGGGGAGTTGCGTGGTACTCTCAAAAGCTTTTTACCCTTTGATTATCAGATAACACAAACTCCTTTATTACAATTATCAGTCATAAATAAATATGACTAAATACAATAACAAAAATAGGATTTCTCTCCAAAAGACCATGCAAATTAGGATTGAGTAGTGGGACTTATAAAATCTTCATCTACAACATTAGTGGTGCATTTTTTTAGGTTTAAAACTGAATATTCTCTATGCCTGAAGAGATGATACATATTTCAAAATAATTGCTATCCGAATTGATGGAATATATTAACAATTAAAACAATTACAGAAATAAAATCAAAAGAACAATCCTCCAACTATAGTCAACTATTCAATTTTTATTTTATATGAAAGCTCATAAGTTCCAGATTTGTAATCAGCGGTTGCCTATTCCCCACTCACAACATTTTCGACAAAAACCCGAAGATACATTTTCACTGTGCATTATTCTCAGTTATGCAGATTCCTCAATTCAAATCATTATTTCATTTGAAAACTCATGACATGACGTCTACTAGATCTATATTAACTATGATAAAACAATGCTATACTGGCCCTACCCTAATTTTTCGTCAGAATTACAAAATAAAAACTTGACCCCAGCTTCAATATTTGGATGGATTTCGCCTATTATTCTCGACAATTTGTGTGCATAGCTATCCACTTAGAATGCTCTATGTTTATAATGCATGCATCTATTCACGATTGTGTTAAATTATGATTATTTACATTTTTCACTTCTTGAAGCTGGTATCATGCGTTAAATGGCACCCCGTAATGTTACAGATATAACTTACGATGTTTAGTCGATACGCGTGAGGATCATGAATTTTTTTGTGATTTGAAAGCCATCTGATAGAGACAGATAAAGAAACAAGCTGAAGAGCTATTTTAAGATGATTCTAAAATTCTGAAACAATTAGTGTTTAAGAGCAAATGTTATTTTCGAAGCTTTTACTCCACATCAATCTGATATATTGAACGCAGAAGTGTGCTTATATCATACTTTCGCCTTAATTCTTTAATTTTGAATACTGTTAATCCGTATATGATAAAATTTGCTAGTAAACTTTATTCCAGCATTTATAATAGCCATTACTACATCTTGGGCATTTCCCAAACTTGTTGCCAGGTTATTACCGCATATTTCACGCTTTCAGAGCTAAACCCGTCCAACCAATATTAGTGCTACAAAAATGGCTTCAGATAAAAATTACA
>JAPMOR010054085.1:23361-36245 GCA_026543865.1 Argiope aurantia
GGGATCATGGGGTTTAAGTACTAATCCCCCGAAAAAGCTAACGTTCTGTTGCCCTTTTTCGAACTGCAAGAAGTAGGAGTGAATAAAAAATCATCGCGGGAGGAAAGTGGTATTTTTTTATCATTTTTCATTACGTCCTGGTGGCAACGAGGCATAAAGGGAGGAGAAGAGGGGAAGGGAGAAGTAATATTTGTCGCCCCCCGTCGTGTTATTGCGGTTACTGGCGACTCCCCGTGGTCAAAATTCGAAGCTTTTTTTCAGACGATCTCAGCAAGTGCAGACGATTTTCATTGTGTGGGAGTGGTTGTGGGGTGGCTTTGAGGACTACAGACGATTGAACTCCGGAAAGGAAAAATAATCAATACCAGGAATGCGTTCTCCTGTTTTTTTTCCCCACATTTTTTTCACTCTTTTACTGAGAGTCAAAATTAACCGTCGTGTCTAGTGAAAAAGAAAGTTAACTCGGCAAAGGAGATATATTGCTTATCAAAGATGAAATGTGGTTCTTTTGACAAGGAAGACATTTGCTTTTCGTTAGATGCGAGAAAAGCTTTTTTAATTTCCAACTTAACCTTGCTATGATTATATAGGATGGCTATTCAAATGATAGAAAAAAAGTTGTTTATTATGCAAAATTATGTAGCCAAGTATGAAATTCCATATGATTATAAGATAATAAAACTCTTAAGGTTCAGTTTTTTAATAAATATTACATGTGGTGGTCTAAATTACTCTAAAAATGTCCTGTTGATCAGTCAATCCGTGCTATCCATTTACAAGCATGTTCTTGACAGATGAACATGTTTATAAATTGTTCATGTCTCGTTCATAATAATGTTTATGTTTTCATAAATAGTTCATAAGAAGTTCATGTCTTGTTTATGAACATGAACTAGTAGATTCTCTTTTAGGGAATCTTTTTCGGCATTTTAGCTTGAGATTTTGTTACATTTGCAAAGAAGACAATAATGCTGAAAAAAATAATTTCATTCAGGTATTTCTGCTTGCAAAGTTAGTATACATTACTACTAACCTACTAATGAACTGGAATTACTTTCAAGCAATATTTCGCATATTATTCACTTATAAAATTGTCCTTCAAATTTCTGCACATTCTGTATTTATTTTGTAATATTTCAATTATTCTATTCTTTAAAATAATGACGCTTATGTGTAAAGATCAAAGTTAATGCAAAACCAGCTAGAGTAGTCACCCCTAAACTTAATCGTCTACGCTCTAAACTTGTCAAGCCAGAGAACGCATATCATGACTTTGTGTCCAACAATAATTACGAAATATTTTTTGGCGTGAATTTAGCATTTTTATTGAATTTGTTTTGTCATCCTTGGCGAATTTTTTGACAATTAATCACTCGAATGTGGTTAATAGTATCAGAAAATCGAATTTCTGCTTTAGACATGTTTTTATTTCCAATCGAATGAAACAAACATTTGACACAAAACTGCACTTGTAGTCACAAAATCTTATACCTAATTTCATAAGTCATTGCGATTTTGAATTATCTCGTCAGTATGTTTCTGAAAGCACAGACCGACAGACATTCAATCGCGTGATTGAATTTGGTTCAAAATTTGATACACTGTAGATGTTAAATTTGTGCATCGAATATTATCTCTGTAGCTCTCTTCGTTTCGTAATTATCGCGTAAACTTATTTTCGAACATGCAGACAGACGAAATTCCTCTGAGCAGATTTTTACTCAAAATTCGATAGAAATCTATAAATTTGGTATAAAGAATTTATGCTAAGTTTCAACTGTAGTGTTTTTGAATTATCTTTTTCAGAGAAAGACAGATGGACATTTTCCAAAAATGTGTTTTTGAGTTCAGAGATGTCTGAAACGGGGAGATTCGTCAAAATCTTTAGCTCAAAATTTTTGACGATTACTATACTTTTCTTGCACTACGTACAGAGAAAGAAAAAAAGGCATTTATTTAATATAGAGTTTTCACTTTGGACTATATACTTATTCAATAAATTGTTCATATTCTTGATATAATTGCATAATGGCCGATTCTCTTTTATTTACCTATAAATCTTTGATTATATTTAATATATTCGACTTCAGATTTCAACAATCATGGTAAGAACTTTCAAATTAAGAAGAAAAGAAGTAAAACGAAGCCAATAAAAGATGAAATATTTGCAAAAAATCTTTAGCTTCAATTTGGAAATAATTTTAGAAATTCTATTTAGTATGAGCGGAATTACTTATTGTAGAGTTACGATTTAAAGTTGTCTCTTTTTCAAACATTTTCGAGACTGATTCCCGATTAATTATTATTTTACTCACACACTCCTGATCTTCACTATCGCGATTTTCTTAAAATATGTAGAGAGCTGTTTTAATTAAAATATTGTGTACTAAAAGTGCAGTTAAAAGGTGCTCTGCTTTGAATAATCAGTTGAAGTCTTCTTCTCTCAGCTTTAGGCATAACTTATGCCATATTGCTCGTACTGAACATAGATAGAATAAGAAATTGTATCTTTGAGATTGTGAATTCCCCTAAACATATATATGCAGACAAATGCTTATGCTTTGATAAATCTGGTTCAAAATTTGAATCATTCTAAACTTCTAATTATATTGCATGTTAAATTTCATCCTTTTAACTATTTCTACTTTTGAATTATCTTGCACACATTGTTACAAACCTGTAATGTTGCTTCCCAATACAAATAGTTCCATCGTAAGAAAGACCGTCTTATGGTGAGCCCTGTTGGGTGCTGATCGGGTTGCCGCGTCAGTGTTCTCAAAGCTTTGCGACGAATTTGGCGACGTTGGCGACAGAATAGATATTACTGGAAACTTCGAGAATTTTAGTAATTGAGCCAACAGAAATCGAGATACCTCTGATTGGTCCAGAAACTTCTCGGCCCACCTCCCGGGAACTATAAAAGGCCTGCAGTCCCAAGCCGAAATGAACCAAAATCGTAGTCAATCGGAATGAACCATCAACCGTAATCAGAGACGGAAGTCGGAATCGGAGTTAGAGTGAGAATGAAACAAGTCGTCGAGAGGATAACGGAGAAACGGCGGAATAGTCCAATGAAGAACCAGCGTGTTGTGAGGTCCAAGCTATTGCTGAGTAAGTTGTCTGCCGAGTCCAGGTATCTATTGTGGAAGCAGCATCGAGTCCTGTGAAGAGTAGCCAGTCTTGTAGTAGTGTTTCGACAGCTGAATGCAGCTAAAGCGAGTAGACAATGGATAATTACTGCCGTTTGGAGAGATTGTATTGTGAAGTAACGAAGATTCCCTCTCCTGCTCAATTCTGTCTGGTCACTTTGTGTGCTGTGGCTGTTATTACTACTGCTTACGACTTTTGGGCTACTGTTTGTTGTAGTATATTGTCTGTATTCGTCTTGGCTGTATATATTTGTCGTCTCTGTGTATTCGTGTCCTTTGTGCCAATAAACGTTATCGTTGTTTTCTTCTAATGGACTGTTTATTTTTGCATCTATCAACAAATCAAAAAGAACCCCGACGGAAGAGTAAATCCGTTACATTATGAGCATGGATAGACGAGTAGATTTTCTTCTCATATATTTCGTTCAAAGTTTAATAGAAATCTATGTTTTTGATGTAAGGACTACATACCATATTTCATGCTTCTAGAATATTGCGCTTTTGAGCTGCCGTATTAGCAGTCATAAATAAGTTTTCGGAATCAAGATGGAGATTCATAAAAATCTCAGTGATTGAAATCTTTTACGTGTTAAGCATCTTTCTACGCATATGAGAAAATAAAAATTCGTTTTTCTACCATTTACACTGCAGAACATTACAAAGCTGAAAGCGAAATTAAATTTTTTAAATAAATTATCAGTTTATTAATAAGAAGACGAATAAACGAGATTATGTAGGGTTGCCACAAAGATGAAAACGAAATTAATTTTTTTTTTCAAATAAATGTATGAGTTTATTAATAAAAAGAATAATAAACGTGATTTACTACTTTTAGTCACAATTATACAATAAAACAAAGAAAATCCTTAATTTTGAACTCATAATTTTAAGAAATTTGTTTTCTCTTTGATTATAATTAATAATGCCTTTTGGGTTATAATGGCATATAGTTAATAATGTCTATAGTTAATTCTGGGTCCAGTTATAAATCATTGCCATTATAGATCCATCCAGATATAGATCGCGTATATATATATATATATATATATATATATATATATATATATAAAATTAACTTCTGATTAATTAATATATTTCAAATTTCGATAATTCATTTTATAAATTTTCTTCAAATATATAAAGTTTTTAATCCAGACTTCAGATTCAAACCGTAATCTCAAAATGATAATCGATTATTTTAAAATGAAAAACTAATGTTTTCAATTTTATATCCTTTCCTTCTTTCTCTTATTTGGTCCGATATCCAGAAGGATGAATAGATGCCTATTTTAGACAGTCTTACATCTGATTACGTTTACAGTAAAAAAATAAATTTTAATATTTTTCATGAACATGTATTTAATCTTTTAGGATTGCATATTATGTGCAGATAGATAAAACAATAATTTATCTTGATACATTAACTTATATAAATCAAATAATTAAATAGATAAACATGCAGTCTTTAAGAATTTTTGATATTTATTGAAAATTCATGAAATCATAATCTTGCAGAATGGTGTTAACTGATCATCTAATTGACAGTCTACATTTTAATAATAACAACTGACAAACGATTTTTTATATTCAAATAATAATAAAATATTGTTTTAATATAAAAATGAACTAAAATTTTAATTACTAATAGCATGCATAAATATTTATTCTAAAAAAATAAACAAAATTATGATGTATTTTCTAAACATAAAAAAAATTGTTTGCTTTAACATGCTAAAAAAAAGCTTTGTTTTATTATTAGATTAGCCGCCTTTGGCGACCAGCCGGTTCGCCAGTATTACCGCTCGCTACAATTTTCAATTAAATATTTTAAGTAACTGGTCTCTTAATAGATTCTCAAACAAAACATTTATAATCTTCAAATTTTGATAGTCATACCAAACTTATACTGTTCTTTAGATCGTTTCGTTCAATTTACTATATATATTTTGCTAATTTGTTGTCATTTCCGGTAAAACTTCAACTCTAATTTAAAGTGGAAATGATGAAATTGCAATTAATATAAAAATATTTTTTAATAAAACCAAGCGTTTTATTTTATTTATCATCTTGTTGTTATTTATTTTTATTATTATTTTTGAATATGAGTATTGCAAACAGAATCGCTCGGTATTTAAGTCTTATGTGAACTACAAAATATTTTTCATAATTTATGTAATATCTCAAAGAATAATTCACCAAAAATTTCTCAGATTCAGTATAAAATTCAGTTTTTAGTTTTGCTTTCAAATGGATTGAAATGAAATCAATAATAATATTTTGTTCCGGCCTATAAATATTTTCCAAAAATTATGAAGTCTAAATTTAATGCAGTAAGGTAACATATTCTGAGAAATATTCTGGGCACACCAAATTTTAAATAAATGAATGAATGTTTCTATTTTCCACGATAAACTAAGACTTATTTATGAAGTTTTGAATGTTAAAAATTTAGAAAAACTCAACATTTTCATAATCTTAGGCCAATTAATCTTGAGAAGCCTGCGAGCTGTTTGGCGTATTTTCTTTGAAACGATCGATGAAAAATCTAAAATTATAATTTTTTTATTGAATAGTGATATTCAAATTTTCATAAATCAGTCAGTTTAAGTGATTGATTTAGTTTATTGGAAATTAAACCTTTTTATTTAAAATATTAGTGTTTCAAAGACATTTTGTTAATCGTGATTTCCACAGCAGAAGCTTTAAGTAAAATCAAAAATTCGTTATTTATTAGAGCATTTATTGAATCAAGTTACATAAAATATAATCATTTTCCATTTAGACCATTTAGATCATTTTAGCAGACCTGTGTCTAACTAAAGGTTTACAAATTAGTTGTGTGACCCTGATTTGAATGGATATCCTATTCATATTAAACAAAACTTGCCTTAAAATAAAACTGATTTATTGGATTAATAATATAGAGAGTGCAAAAGATCATAAAATAATTTTTCATGAATTTATTTTATAGAAAAAATAATATTTCATATTTGTTTCATTTCCTACAGACACGTGCCGAAAATTATATTTTTGCAGATTTCATTTCCAAAAAGATTTAATTTATTTTTAATTGGAGCTTTAATCAATGTGATGGCAACACTTTGAAAAAAGCTAATTTTTTCCCTTGAATGCGAAACGTGCTCGTGCAGCTTACATTTTATTTTTATTTTGTACCAAAAAAAATTGTTGAAAAATATAGTTAAAATATTTATTTAAAAATTCATTAAAAATAGAAATTTAATTTTAAGGTAAAACATTGGTATCATTTAAAAGATAAATTTTTCATCTTTAACTTGATGTAAAAATCTTTTTTGTGCGGTAATATTTTCGGAAGTTATAGCAGAAACACGCCAAACTTTCGCTTAATTTTTAAATAAATAAAATTCTAATTAAAAATTCGAAAAAATAACCCCCAGGTGCACATTCCCGACCTCCAAGGTATACACGTGCCAAATTTGGTAGCTGTAAGTCAAACGGTCTGGTCTGTAGAGGGCCAACACACACACACTGAGCTTTATTATAAGTATAGATATAGATAAAACTTATTATTTGGAGTAACAGAAGTTACTACATTAAAAGTAAGGAATGAGAAGTCGAAAATACGTAGAGTAATCTTTCTATTTCTCGAATACTGAGTAATTTAGTCACACAATACTCAGTATGGAGAAACAAACATATACACGTGTTTCCGAAGCCTACATATTTTTTTAAAAAATTAATTAAATGATGTTGTGCAAAATGGACAAAAGTTTTGACAGTTGACGCAAAGGTAAATATAATATTAACATATAAAATAGGTGCATTTTGAGAGATCACGCTATCAAGTGATTCATAGGTTTAAACATTAAACATTTAACGTAACTAAAGTAATTATTTGAATTCACTTTTCATTATTAAATTTATTGGAGATTGATATTAACCACAATTCTGTCACACTTACAATCAATTTAATGGACAAACATCAGTCAGAATCCTAAATTAATAGTTATTCATAGTTCTTTTTATTTACTTGGGGAACTATTGATTGAAAAGCGTTATTAAGTTGTTTATTTAATCATTATCCAAAATGAGCTGTCACATGAAACAAACTTTAGCTTTATTAAAAGAAAATAATAACGATTTTCTTTTTTAAATTTTTTGTTGTTGCCAGAAGCAAAATTTGCATTCCAATTATTGAATTCTGTTAACTCTGAATGGAAACGCGATTGCTGTGAACTTTCACTGCAACCGTTGAAGGCATTTAGATTTCTGTTTTCAGATAATTCCATTTTTTAAAAGTTGACGTATTTCTGAAACTTTCCAAACTGTGGTACATTATTTTTATACACTTCTCATTATATTTCTCCCTGTTTTTGGTAGTACAGATTTTTGCAGAAAATATTTAAATGAATGCAGAACGGGTCGCTTTTAATATTTTGTTTCAATTTTTATTATTCAGATACTTGTTTGTATATCTCAGTTTTTATCACATATCCACTTTTAAATTTCGATCTATGATGCCTGGCTAGACTGGTCATTTATTTACAACTGCTCTCAATTGCAATGAGGAATGATTCTCAACTGGAACAAGGACTTTAGACAACATATGGTTTTTTTCCTCTGTTTATAGCAATAAAATCTCATTGGAATAGGCTGTTCACCGTCTACAAAATGCAATATCCCTTTCGGGATCGGAGGAATCGGGAAAGGAATCATCCCACAGGATGGGAGTTTTGCGTCGCTAAGCCTAACTTTGAAAAAAAGAAAATCACAAAAAATTAAGTTTAAGTCCTAACGTCGTCATTTTTGCTACCGTTTGAGTTTATTAGCTCATTCATAATACGAGCACATTCGTTCCTCTGACAAATCGCATTGTTTTTCCATAATAGACCGAAAGCTCAGCAAATTACAACAGAACTGACGGTAATACCCGAAAAGTTACAGTTACACACAATTATAACAAAAAAAAAAAGGAAATCTAAGATCGCAAATTTCAAGTTATCATGTGAGAACATTATTATTTTTTAAGTCATTATTTGTCTTAATTAATTTATTAACCAGTTTAAACCGGTTTGAAACAATCACGGGACTTCTCTATCCCTTCCTCTCTCTCTCTCTCTAGATATATAATGATAATTTTTTTTAAACTTTAATTTTCAATTTTTCTAGCTGACAAACAAAGTTTTGGAGCTCAACCGATTTTGAGATGAAATAACAACTATGATGTCATAGTACTACGTCCACCTTTTAAAGACGCATCTGCTGTCAAAACAGTATACGTAATAAATAATGAAGCAATACTGGTAAAAAGCAGATCAATCTTTAAAAAATGCTTTCCAAAGAAGCATACATAATAATAATGCAATACTGGTTAAAGCAGGCAAAAAAAAAATATATGCGATTAAAAGATGATGATGAAAATTGTCATTTATGCTTTATTCATTGCCTATGTGATTTCGAGCTTCAAAACCCCCTAACCAAAACAACATCATGTCTCACATTATAAAAAAAAAAGAAAAAGAAAAGAATTCGGAGGGAAACCAGAAACCCGAAGGATTCTATCAAATGGAAATTTACACAACCCAGCTCTGTTTTTTTACATTACTCTTACTCCCCCCCCCCTCGAAACAGCTAATGAGTATAATACCAAAATCAGGTTGGATATGAGCAAACTGATGGTCAGGATCTAAAACTATATTTATTTCAAAAATATTGGACACAGGGAGCCATCTAGTGGCGGTTAAAAATGGTTTCAGTTTAAAATGCACATTTGGATCACCATCCTATGAGTTCGGTTTCCAGAAATGCATGGGTGGTACGCCCGGCTGTGAGAGGCCTTCACAGGTGATGCATATATGACAACCTCATCACGAAAGGGATATAGCAATGGCGTAACTAATGACAAATGGTTCTTTGTCTGCCTATAACAGCGAAATCGCAACTGTAGTGGAAACAGTTCTACATTGGATACAAGATTTTCAAGCAGTATAGTAAGAAGCAGGTAGTTTTCTTTGTCTGCAACCATGGAATTTCAGGTAGAGTAGGGGGTGGATAGTTATGACTTTGACATTCCATTCATCGGTTAACGTTAGCCAGATCGGCGTGTTTTTACTCTTAATTTTTACGGAGTAACCCATGAATTCCTAGTTTTTTGATGTCCTTGAATTTTAATATATCTGTAAAGTGCGTGATGGTGTCTGATGCATTAATGCTGCGACATGAATGATTAAAAATCGATCAAAATGCGCGGCATTAAATAGGAATGATACAATATGCAGTTTTAAAAGTGGTTCAAAACTGTTCACCATGAAATAATGCGATATGCATTACTCAAAATCGTTCAGAATGCTTTATCGGGGAAGATCGTTGGACTCACCTAATTTGAGAGGTAGTTACTTCTACGGTAGAATGTTCCCTCTAGAAAAGAAGTTTCCAGATTTTTAATGAATTTTTAAAGTTTTTCCACAATAACATCTTTATTATTAATAATTACACGAAAAATATTTTAAATCCACGTTAAAGCTTTTAAAAAAAGCATTTCAGGAATATCAATTTTATTTCAAGACAATATTTTTTTTATCATGATTAGATTGTTCAAAGTATTTTTTCAGTAATTCTAATATCAATAATTCTTTTATTTTGAGTAAAATTTCAGTGATTATAATAATTGTATTTATACTTACGCGCGTTAAAACAACATTAAATACCTTTTTACATTGTGTACATAACTATAATTGAGAGTAAATTTTAACAATTGAACTTATCAGTCCTAAGGCATGATTACGCCCCGGTTTCGAACTAGAAGTTCGAAATATTGACGGTATATTCTCCATATTTCAGGTACATGACGAATACTCTGTTTAGTAACGCTATGGGATGAGTAGCGGATATTAAATTTTGAAATGTCTTCTCTATGCTCTTTGAGGTATAATAATTGCCCATTCTTTAGAAAAAAGCTTTACAAGGCTTTGATTAATTATTTATAATAAAGCTTCGAAATTTAAAATTTGAAAAGAAAGAAAAACGATATCATGAGAGATTAAAGCTATTGTCTTTAAAATCCCTAGGGAGTCGATAGACACTTTCTGAGAATTCTCAGTCTCACAAGTACTTGAACAAAAAATATTATTTCCTAAAAAATAATGAAACGATTACTATATGTTTGATTTTATCTCATATTTTCAGATTATGAGGCAAGAAAGATGATAATCTAGGATACATATTTATATGGTTGTAATTAACTGGCATTGTCATTTAATGGTTTCAGCTTTAATTTAGACTTTTATCAAAAGAAAATGTTCTTTGTCTTGGAATCGAAGTGTATAAGATGCTGCAGCAGGAAGGCAAGATGAATTTCACCAATAACTTTATCTCAGGATAACGAAATCTATGCTTGTATGACTTTGGAAAGATCTTTCGTTTAATTTGGAAAGATGTTCTAACATTGATCTCTTTACCCTTTGGAAAGATCGTTTGTTGAATTTGGAAAGATCATTCTTAGATTGATCTCTTTACTCTTTGAAAAGATAATTCGTTGAATTTGGAAAAAGATCGTTCTTACATTGATCTCTTTACTCTTTGAAAAGATCGTTTGTTGACTTTGGAAAGATCATTCTTACATTGATCTCTTTACTCTTTGAAAAGATCGTTTGTTGAATTTGGAAAGATCATTCTTACATTGATCTCTTTACTCTTTGAGAAGATCATTCGTTGAATTTGGAAAAAGATCATTCTTACATTGATCTTTACTCTTGTCTAGTGCTATTAAAGAATGGAAAAAATGCTATTTGTTATTGAACCTGATAAAATTTGTAAAGCTCTTCAAACATATTGAAAAATTTTCTCAAAGCATTTATAGTTCATGCATGTATCAATTTATTATTTTAATAATGTTATTGAAATAATGAAATTATTGATAAGAATAGATATCCTCCACCAAGTTGTTATCCTTTAACGAAAAAAAAATCAAAACTTTTTTTGCTTAAATGTTTTTTTCTCTCCAGTTTGTGTGGTGTTTGTATATAACTTCAGACTCTTGTTGATTATATTTGTTTGATTTTTTTTCTTTTTTTCTTACATTCTAATTATTTTCACATTCGAATACATTTGTAAAATGAAACAAATAAATTCTTTTGATAAAATAAAAAAATTGCTCATTTTTATCTTTTTTTTGCTTAATTGAAATAAAACTTTAAAAAAATGACTTTATGAAGAGAAATAAGAATATGAGTCATTCCTTTCAATGACCATATTATCTTCAAAAAGTTGTCTATGAAACTTTAAATTCAAATGAAAACATAGGTTCTTAAGAATTTAAGAAGCAGATAGTGGTAATAACGTGTTCTTTTATTTTATATTTTTACATTACAAAATCATCATAACAATTCCAGTTTGAAAAAAATGTCGCTCAAGCTTACTATATTTTGGTTCCAATTAAATGAATTTTCCCAAAAGGGGAGGGTGAATTTTACAGTGCATTTTAATGCTAACGAATCAATATATTTTATTTCCAAATTATTTTTTTCCATTCTTCTAAAAGTATGAAAAAGAGAGGAAAATATTCTGGTTATGCATTATCTAAGAAGTCATGTCACCGATGACAATTTTATAGATCTGCAGTGGAGAATTGAGTTGTCATATAAATAATTCTACGCAGTCAGATTGCTCAAAACAATCTTTAAACGAAATCACGCACAGCATTACATATACAATTTAATGCAAAATTTATAACAATCAATTTTTCTGGAATATACTTTGATATGCAAATCAACTGCATTTACTTCGCCGCCGATCGTGGCATCTAGATAGCATATCAAACATGCGACGTTGAATAGTTCCGCCAATTCTTTCTAATTTATAAAACAAAAATTTGAATGAATAAATAAGTAAAAAAAATCATTGCTTCATGATGTTTCGTGTGGAATCGTTACGTTGTACTTGTGCCATTATACATAATTTATATGTCATAAAACCTGGACACAAACATTCTCGCCAAAACTACAAGTAATTCTCTTACGCAAATAGTACCATTTATTTGGGAATTCGTAATCAAACTGTTGTCTCGCTCAGGGAGAAAAAACAGGACTCAAAACATTACTACAAACGCCAAACCACAAAAACCTTATCCGAAAACCGCGTGAAGAAACAACTTGGACGATATCACCGCTTGGTGTCGCGTGCGAAGCAATATTTACACTGTTCCGATAGTAGTTATTCTAAATGAAGAACATCACGCTATAGCTTGATGTATATTTCCAGGCTTGTTCTTTCAAAATACAAATCAAATTTTACTGAGAGAGAAAATCATGATTAGGCTATTATCGGTTGGAGGGGCTATTATGTCCCCAGCGGTTTGTTGAAAAAGAATACGTATATATTTTTTATTCTGTCACCGCCCACATCCGATTCCAACTTTCATTGGCGTTCCCATTTCGTTTAGTAGATACCTGGATATAATTTCTCAAGCTCGTTCACCTGATATTGTGGGCCAATGGGCGATCACTTCATGTTCGTTATGAGATTCAGATCACAATAAATAGCACTTTGTATAAACTGTTTAATATTATTGCTTTTGGAAGTATTTTAAGACTGAAAATTTTGTTGTTCCATAATTGGACAAAAATGTAACATTGGTAGATACTTTGTATTAGACTTTTATATTTGTTGTCATAACATTTATTTTTATATGAATATAAAATGGGTCATTTTCATCACCTCATTTTATGAGTCACTCTAATTCTCTTTGAATTCCATTTC
>JAPMOR010054085.1:36255-81138 GCA_026543865.1 Argiope aurantia
TTTTCATCATCTCACTTCATGAGTCACTCTAATTCTCTTTGAATTCCTTTTCTCAAAAACGAATGTTTTACATTAAATGTTTAGAATTGTTGCTCTTGGAAGCACTTAAAGGAAGAATATTTTGTTGGATAAAAACAATAATATAATTAGGCTGAAACAATGTTTCAGATATTTAGATTCATTGTCTATGGTTACCTTTATCATTTAAAAGATTTCCATTTTGTTTAAATCTTTATCCAATATGAGGTCTATGCCACAATAAAGAGTATTTATGCTATCTTCTTTGAATTGGTTCTCTTACTTCGCTTATAAAAAGAATATTCTCAATATTTAAGAATATTCTTTTTTAAAAATATTCTTAACTTTTTAATACAATATAAGTGTCATTCTATATTGTAGGATCAGGAATCATTCTTTATTGTTTATTCTCTAGACTAGAAAATGTTCTCCTGAATGTGTATTTTGTACTATCCGTTTTGAATTGGCTTATTACTCTCACTTATAAAAACAATAATTTTAATATTTCTTTTTTAATGATATATTATTTTTATGTGCATATTTCTTTTTATAATGTAATATTATAAAACCGGGATTCATTTTTTTAAACTTTTGCTCTCTAGAAAATACTTTCATTAAGAATATTTTGATGGGTAGAAAACAATAAAATGCTTTTATTAAGTTCCATTCGTTATGGTTGTCATGAAATTTCTTTATAATCGATATACCTGCTATATTTCAAGGATATAATGTAAGAAATTTTCTAAATTCCCCAGTCTTTATTTTCCATCCAAAATTATGAAATAAAGACTTTATAAATCGGTTTTATCTTTATAGGTTTCTGGAAAAGAATTTGATGTTCTGAAATCCTGGCAACCAGAGGTACAAATTGCAATTTTCCGCAATTTTTTTTTTATTGAAAGTAACAAAGCCTATTTCATTTTTCTAGACAATAAATAAAATTTCAAATGATCAACATGTTAAAAATAGAAAATTTCAAAAAATTGACAAATTAAAAATAGAAGAAAATTTTAAATAATTAAGATATTAAAAAACTATCTTTAAAAAATTTGCAAATACGTATATGAATTGAAAATTTGATTATATAGTAATAATAAACACACACACAAACACACACACACACATATATATATATTCGAACAAGAGTTAGCATGTCTCCCTCTCTCTCTATATATATAGTGAGCTTTTAACAAAAAGCAAAACATTTTAGCTTAAATTTGTCTAAAATAAAAATAGTCTTAAAAAATAAAAGGATAAAAAAACAGATAAAATAGTCTTTGCATCTTTTTTAAAATAAATTTTTGTGGAACTTTTTTCACAGCAATTTTATCTATGTAAGAAACTGCATGTATATGTCAAAATCGGACAAATTTCTTCAGGAATGTTAGAAATAAAACTTAAATCATGTAGGGCAGTTTGGAAAGCTTCCATTATTTGTTTACTTGATGATTATTAATTCATTTTCGTCGTCATCATATCAGTAACTCTCATCATTTTGATGAATATCATGAAAGTCATGAAATATTCATACTTGTAAAAATGACTCAAATTCAATAGCTTCATTTATTTTTGCCTTAATAAAATGATTCGTTTTCACGGTTCTTTTGTAATTTGGTTTCATTTTTTTCTTCAGAAATTTGATGCGCAAAATTAGCTTTAATTAAACATTTATTTTGCAGGGATTAAGCCACAATTTTTCCATACTTTTTCTGTAGATTTTTTAAAATTTTTAATTGCAAAAATCACGCGATTCGGTCATTTTATTATTTTTTTCGATAATGTATTTTCAAATTCTTAACTAATCTTTACTTTTAGAATTGTAATTTAGCAGTCATATGAAGTGCGTAAAAAAAATAAGCTCAGCGCGATTTTTTTTCTTTCAAATTCATTAGAATGGGCCGGGCAATAATTTACAATAAGAAGCACTTTTTTGTTTTAACATATTTTTATCAATCTTAATTGACTAACTGCTCAAAAAAATTTTTGAATATCCGTGATTCTTTTAAAAATTACATTATTTTAAAATCATATCAATTTATTTTTTGTTATTATAAAAAAATATTTTTGCATGTGATATATGTCCAAACGGTAATCAGGGTTCGGTCATTTTATTATTCTCTTAAATATTTATTTTCTTTGAAAATACGAGCTTTTCTAAATAAACACTTTGAAAAACAATTTTTATTCATGTTACATTGTGCTTATATTCTATTAAAATGGTGTTCAGAAACATCTTTTGCTATCGAGAAGCTGTGTGAACAATGCGTAATCACTTTCATCTATTCTTAAACGCACTATCAGTTTTTGATTTTATTGAACTGTCTAGGTTTGGTTTGGTTATATTAACGTGCCGTTTGAAGCAACACTTGGGCTAATTTGGAACGGACATCGTAATTTTGAACCGCGGTCAGATGACGAGAACGACACCTGAGCTGGCACCCCCCTCTCCACACCACACCACACCAGCGGGAGGACGTTTGGTCAGGACGGATTTAACGTGCAACAGGCCCCCTTACACGTCGGTTCTTCGGTGGAATCAGGTCTCGAACATGAAACCCTCCGGTTCCGAAGCCGAGACCTTACCACCAGGCCACCGCGGACCTGAACTATCTAGAGATATTGAAAAGAAGCTTTTTCGAGCTTACTTTGAGCTGCCGCTTACTTCATGAACGACACAGTCAAATTCTGGTATCGTTGCATATTTACCCTTTTCAATAACTCTACATCAAAGTTGATAAATTTTAAGGATTTAAATTATTTTCAATACTTTTAAAAAAATTTCAGTACTTCAATTTTTTCATTTTGATTCACATTTCTTTTCCCAAAACAAGTTATCCAATTGATAATTTTGTTACCGCTTAAAAATTTCCATTTAGAGCCAAAACTTACTATAATAAACCAAAAAAATTGAATTCTAAGAAAAAATTTCGACTTAAATTAATAAAGGACTGTATAGGAGGCAAACTAAGATTAGCATTAAACTCGACGGTAAGTACTTAGTTTTTTTCCGTAAACGATTTTCCGTCGTCTAGTTTGTAATAAGAGCACAGGTATCAGTTTTAAAGGGGGGAGGGAATTATGAACGAAATATATGGGTTTTCTTGACTGCAATACTAAAGCGAAATTTTTTATTCTATGCATTGGAATTTATTCGATTTAGAATAACTTTTCCTATTGAAAATTCAAGATTCTTCAGAAAAATTCAGTGTAGAGATTAGATTGTAGAATTAAATGTAGAATAGTAATAATAGAAGATTAAATGTAGAATGTTCTGTGTATAGAGATTCTAAAGCATATTCCTTTCCTGTGATGTTAAAATAAAAATTTTCTGTTCGAGACGTTAATAATCATTATAAAATCATTTCATCATATCAAAATCATTTCATAAAATCACTGACTTCTAAAGTCAGTGGGCTTGTCTATAACAAGAGCCGTTAGAAACAACAACAACATAAAATCATTTAATGCATTTTGAAGAAATACATGATTTTTTTTACCATCAGATTCCAATTATCGTTTTCAAAATAGAAATTTGAAAAATGAAGAAAAATGTAATCTATTAAAACAAATCATATTTAGCATATTTCACAACAAATGAAATTGATTGAATTTTCCTTCTAAATATAAATTAAATTTAGAGTAACACAAATTTAATGCTGTAATAAATTAATTTACTCCAAATATAATAATACTAATTTTCAAATTCATTGTTAAAAAATGGAATTTATTCCAATTAACAAACAAACATTTATTGGAAAAATTCAATTCAATTTATAATAGGCTTGATAAATGCAGTTTAACCTCGTACAGGTTATTCATCATTCTGCTTGAAATTGATGTGAAAAACAATGACATCCATAGTAATACAGCTGTGATGACAATGTTTTATTGATGGAAACAAATCCTGCTTTTGTCAGTAGTGTTAAGGAAATGTTCTAACAAAATAAGCCGAGGTCATTCCATTCAATATTATCATTAATATTCACTATGCATGAGCGCTACATATGTTTTTTTCACGTACAGGTGACATGTAGGTGGAAATAGCTATAAAAATGTAACTTCTGCAAAAGGTTGTAAGCTCATTTATCATTTATGTAATGACAAAATTAGTATATAAATGCAAAACAGATTTAATGTGAAAAAACAAAAATAAATATATGAAAATATTCTGATGTGAGCTATATTCCTAAATATGAAATCATTTTATGAAAAGATTTTACATTATTGAAAAACAAAGTGGTTTCATTTTTGTAATTAACATAATATATAAAATAAATATAATAATAAAAATAATATAATAATCAGAATCAGTTTACAAAAATCCTTTTTGTATATCTGTATGACTAATTGATTGCGAATACAATTGTTAACACCAAATTATACGGTTAAATTGTTTATTTATTGTTGTTTCTGCAGTTATTAAAGTATAGCAGATGTTATAAGATAGCTCAACATTAATGTTTAAAATGTCATAAATTTGCAACTATTTACGCTTCTTAAACAAAAACATAGTTTGTTCACGAATATTCATATTTTTTTCAGCTTGGAAATCAATTAGAAGAATTTTTTTGATAATAGAACACTCTGAAAGCAAATAATGAAGAATGTGCACTGAATTATAATCAGTCAAATTCTTCTTTAATGGAAAATCTTCACATTACACATTATGTCAACAATTTTGTTGATAATAGAAAAAATATATTTATCTTAAACTCTTAGCCAGAAAATTCTTCAATTTATTAAATAGAAAATCCTGTAACAAAAAATAACTTCAATAATTTATACAATGCAACTATTATTTTGGTTTTTAATCAGGGAGATTCTACTTTTATAAACTTCTTTACATTAATTATGTTAGCAATTTCTTCAATAATGGAGAAAAAAATATTTTACGGGAAATCTTCGCCAGAAAATTTTCAATTTACTAAAGTGAAAACCCTGTCACGAAAAATTGCATCAGCAATTACACGATTGTATTACTATTCAGCTATTATTTGAGTTTTAAATAAAATGTAAATCATGTATTGAAGTCGATTCAAACATATATACTGAAGAAATTATTTAAAGTGCAATATTGATCGTCCTCCAATACAAAATTAAATTATATGGAATTAACAAAGATAGCTAATGTTGTTTTGTGAAATAAAGGAGATAATAACTTCAGAAACAATATATTTGTATTGAAAACAGAAAAAAAAAATAATAAAACAGAATCTGATTTTGATCCCTAAAAGGAAAGAAATTAAATGATAGAAATTAAATAAAGCATCATGTTTTATACAAAATACGGTAAACACAATAAATGCTAGTCATGTTGAATCAACATTCAAAGATAATATTGAAGACCATAGCTTAAGAATGAAGGCATAACTTTCAGATAGTTATCCTTTAAACATATGGTCTTCCGGTCAGAAAGGAAAAGTCCAAATGGGGGTAGACTAAGCCTTTTAAGAGCACTTAAATTAGATATTACATTTCGAAGCGCTCTCCCAATACCGTACAGTTTTGGTTGACTTTAGCTTAATCTCTGAATGAGCAATTTTTAGGTAACAAACATCATGACAAACTAAAAATAAAAAACATTTAATTGAAGATCACCTTCAAGAGCAATATATTTAATGATTCATGTGTATGAAAAATATATGTGAGTAAGATTTATGTTCCACACGATGGCAACACACAGATATCCTTACGCTTATATTTTCCAACAAGGTCACCAGCCTGAGAGAGGAGAATTTGAAGACTGACGCTGTTCGATGTGATGCCTGATTATTTAATTTTGTAAATGGCAGCTACCTTACTTTATCCTTTTATTAATCTAAACATTATATATGTACTTGTCCTACATGTATTTTCCTTTAACTGTTAATTAAAGCTATTTAAAATATTAAATATTTTGCTATTATATATTTTGAATATCGCTGTCGAAACCATATACATAATTAAATTCAATTTGTAAAAATGCAGGAAAAATTATAAATTTTTTTGAATAAATTCTACAAATTTAAATACAGATCAATTGATTTGTGAATCAAACAGCTTACTGCATAAAAGATTATACCTCAATAACCTGTAAACGAAATTTAAAGGCATAAAAATAATATCTTAAATTTAAATCATTCTAAATTTTAATTTGAGTAATTTCAAATAGATGGTCTCAGTAAATATAATAGAAGGAAAAATTTAATTATTATGTATTTAAATAAATCAAGAACTCCCAGTTTGCCTAGCTGAAAGGCAGTTGGTTTCGTCACTTTCCTGATCTAACCCTGAGAACCACGGTAAGATATTTAGTAATGGATATCATATAGAATACGATACAGCATTTATATATTCTTAAATATTTATAAACCGTTGATGCAGTTACTATCATTGTGTAAAATCTGTTTTCAGCTAAGCAAAAGTCGTAGCATATCTGATCCACGTCAATTCTATTTATAGCTAGGGTACTGTGGTCTACCGCTTTCAGAATTTTTGCAAATGCAGCGAATGCCACGAAGTTTTTCCATTTGTTGAATCAACCATATTCAATGGGCTTAAATCTAGGTCGAAAATTTTCAGCTATAGGGAGGGATTGGGAAGAATCATTCACAAGTTGTTGTGGAATTTTCTTTATACTTTTGCAAAATAAGCAATAGATTAAAAGATTAAACTAATGCAACTCACTTAATATTTGATAACTATTCATTTGTGAAACTTTTTACACTGAAAGATGCATGATTAAATTTCATTTAAGATAAGAAAGGAGCTTATTTCGATAGTTTTCTCAGTTGATTAGATTTTAGTCATCAGGGGAAAATCTAATTAGAACTTTATAGCAAACTGAAACTGAACAATAAAATTTAATATTGAAATTTTTCATTCATAATTTACACAAATAATCTTGCAATGACTTTTTTTAATTAAAACAAATGCGTTTCCTATACTTTTGTCTCTCAGAATCGCAATTTTTTAATTTAAGATTTGAGAAATATAATATTTTCAAATAATACTAGAGACTGCAAAAATAAAAATAATATAAAACAAATAATTGAATGAAATAAGACTTACGAAAGCCTGTAAGAGTATTTTAAAAAAATCAGCCTTCATTTATGAGCTATTCTTTTTTTAGTTAAAAATGTCATATTAATCGATATTAAATTACTTTATTACTTCCACTTAAATTGCTTTTAGAAACAGAGAAAATGCAGCTTACTTAGTTGCAGGCAGAACAAAATACCACCTTTTTGTGATAACGAAAATTACACATTTATTTTTCAAATATATTTAGATGATTTAAATATTAAAACTTCAGTGTATTTCTAATTTATTCATATTAAACAGCGCCACTTTAAACAAATTTCTTTAACTGATATTAAATACATCTGCGCCACCTGTCATTTGTTTGTGTGCATGAAGAATAGTAGCTTACTCAGACGAATTTCAGAAAGCATAGCGCGCCATCTATTACCCAATTTTAGAACTATATTCTACGTGTTAACTTAATTTCCGATTTCCATTTTAATATTCTAAAAATTAGGTGGATTTCTTTAGGGTTTTTCATAGCTTTTTATACAAGGCACGGATAAAATAACATTTATGATGAAGTCTATAAAAATTGTCTTATGAATAATCTTCAATAGCAGCAAAGAAATGTTCTTTTTATACTCTTTGAAGTGATTAATGATACATTAAAAATTCGCTAATTCCAAGCTTAAAAGTGCACATTAAAAATTCTATTCATTCGAAAATTAGAAATTAATAAGAGCAAAGCAAAAGTAAGATTACAGTGAGAGAAAGAAAATTGTTTTGATATGATCATTATAATGATGGTAAAGCTTTATTTTTATATTTAACTTTTTTAATAAATAATATAATATGAATAATTAAACAATATGTAAAATTTCTGTAAATGAAAGAATTATAATTATAATTCAACTTTTAATGCACTTCAAAATATTAATTACGTACAATATAATACAATTTGAATACCACAATACTGTAATAAAGTATGAAAATAAGCATTGAAATTTGTATCAATACTGTTCAAAATGTAATAATAATAAAAAAAGGCATTTTTGATGCTTTTTTAAAGAATTCATTCTTATTGAAAAAGAATTAACCAGCTTTATATTTAGATATCAATTTTTTTAAACAATCTGTTGATTATTATACAAAATATTCAGTCAACAAAAATCTAAAATTACATGTAAATTTTCTTTTGACAATCCGTTGCTTATAATATGAACTCATAACTTTATGAAACAAAAGGTTAAATGATTTTCCATCACTTCTTGACATGTTTCTCTTGTGTATAAACGATATTATTGTCGTTAGAGGTGAAAGGTGTTAGGGCAAAATCGTTTGCAGATTTTCTGTGTAATTTGCAAAGTAGTCCAAGAAATTTCTCCGGAAATTCTGTAAAATGCGTATAGGTATAGTGATAAATTGTTTAATTTTCTGGTTTTCACTGACCGGCATAGTTGATGTGCAAATTGCCATTGTAATATGGGTATTAAATATATTTCGGAAATTAATGGTAGCATGTTTATTTAATTTGTAAATAAAAAAAATTGCACTTCTTAAAAACTCCATATCCATACTTCTTTTTCTGCTCAAATCTCTATTGTTATTAAATTGGCAAATAATATATACATTTTAATAAATTATATATTAATTAATTATTTTTTCGATACTACGCTTTGTGATGAATTAAAAATTCCTTGAAAGTGAAAGCATGCTTAGTTATGCTTTTCAATATTTATTTTCATAGATTAATTTTTTAAAGATGAAAGGAAATGCATTTATCATCAAATTAATCAATTTTTAAATGCCCCTCCTAAATTATTGCATTCCTTCCAAATATAATAAAAATTATTTACAATCTAATTATATTAGCTTATCATAATGTAATTAGGAACCTCAGAAATTTTAATCATCACTTTGATCGCACAATATTTAATTTAAAAGCAAAATAGTTATTATTGTTTATAATCTTGAGATGTTAATATGTTTATATTTATTACTAAATAGGCTTTTGTCAAAATTTTTAATAAAAAATAATTCGATGTTTCAATTTACCATAATGAAACCATAATGAAATGTCTTGATTTGTTAACTAATTATCAATTAATGAATTTAATTATTAAATAATTAATAATTTTTAATAATTTTATCTAAATAAATTGATTTTAAATAATAAATCTTGATCTCAAGAATATTGTAAAATATCATTTGCAGTAGAAAATGACTCTTTGTAAGATTAATACATAGTCTTACAAAATTATACTTACATAGAATTTGTTTTTCGATTTCTTAATGTGAATATGAAACTTTTCTGAGCTTAAGGAACAATATGAAACTTTTCTGAGCTTATGGAACTAGAAGAAGTTTCAAATTTTTCCTTCCATAATAACTAAATCAAAAGAAAATTTTATTTTTTAAAAACGAATTCAGGGACAGTTTTAAAATTCAGTCTCCTAACCGAATAACTACTGATTGAAAATCATTTATAATTTATTTTAAAACTAGCAGGATTTCTAAAACTTTCTCTGCAATTTCTTTCAAATTCTTTATAATAATAAGTAAAAAATTATTAAGAAATTCATGTTGCCTAAAGTCTTTTTATTAAAATCTGCTCATTTCAGATAGTGTTCTTTTACGGCCAGATAAATAGCCCTAAAAGTATCTTGATACATCTGAAAGTATCGGATATATTTAAACGGAATTTAACTACAGAAACTTTCTGTACAAAAAAAAACAACTTTTCAAAATATTTTTTTAAACATTACACATTTAGGTTTCTCCCCCCCCTCCCCCTCCCCATATGTAAAGTCACACACATGGATTAACTTCGAAACTAGCGGACTAACCTTGATGCATTCCAAGTTGAGGCATTTTGTCTTGCCCTTGATATCTTGGGTTTGTAAAACAAACATTTCTTATCAAATTCGATCTCGAAGTTGCCAAATGAAAGTCGCTTGAACAGATTGTGTAAATTAAAAGCTGTGATGCATATCAATTTATTTGCTATTTGATTGAATTAGGGAATACGATCAACACAATCTTAGCCTTTGGTCAATGCAGGTATTATAATTACATACTTTATAACTGACACAAATAATATTTCGCTTTTGAATATTCAAGAACTATTTGTATCCTCTATGCCAAAGTAACTTATGAGAAAGCAATTTTTATATTTCCTTTCAATTCTATTCTTTCATTCCCTTAACCCGAATTTTCAGGCTTTGTACAGTTTAAAATTCTTTTCAATATGAGTAGTTTCTTTAGTGTTTCTACGAGGGGTGTTTAAATGAAAAGGTACGAAACGACACTGTGAATATAAATGAAAACTTTAATCAAAGTATTTACCATATGTCTGAGCACAACGATCCATTGATTACCGAGCCGGAGGATTCCTTGTTCCCAGAATTCCTGTGGCTGTGACGAGACCCAGTCCTTCACAGCGCTCTTGCGTTCACCGTCCGAGTTGAAGCGCTTCCCTTTCAGATGTTTTTTCGGGGAACCAAACACATGAAAAAGGCAGGGTGACATGTCCGGGCTGTAGGGCGGATGGTCGAGCTGCTGCCACTTGAACTTGGTCTGTTCCACGTTTGTGACCCTGGAGACATGTGGACGCGCGTTATCATGGAGCAGAACCACCACACCCTCCGTGAGTAGCCCCGGTCTTTTGTTCTTGATGGAGCTGCTTAGTCTTCGATGTGTCTCACAGTACACATCGGAGTTAATAGTTCTGTGCTCGAGGAATTCAACAAGTAGCGTCAATTGGACGGCGCTCTTTATAATGCGGGTGCCCGAGCATGCTCTGATCTAAGCCAGGGACTCCAATCGCATCCCTACATGTCTCGCTACGTTGTCCCCTAGCGGCCTAGGCAAATATGTTAACGGCCACGTTGTTACGACGTTTCGTACCTTTTCATTTGAACACCCCTTGTATTTAAATCGGAATTTCAAAAGATTCATTTTTTTAAAAAAAAATTGTCTCAAAGTATGCATTTGAATTCATTGCGAAAAATTGTATCCGCATATTAACAGTTTTCCTTTTGCTTTGATATAGATAAGTACGTGATAAATTTGACAACTAAAAGTTTAAAAAATCCGTTTCAGGTTGTTGATTACATTTAGCAGCGAATAAGCAAAAGCCATGTCGAAACAAATTGTTTCTTTCATTAGTAAAATGGTCAAATACAATCAAAAACGTATCCAAACAATCTCATTCATCGTAATTTATAAAAGCTGCATTCAAAGGAAAATGTCATTTGATTTGGAAGTACGTTCTATCCTTTCTAAAAACATACAAACTGTTTCCTCATGGATCGTTATCTACATATTTATTATTATTTTTTTATTCTTTTTATTGTACTACTTAGTTTTTCATATTTAAAATGATTGCTAATTTAATAAATTTCATATTTAAATGATGATAAGAAATTCGCGGATATAAAATTTTAGATAAATTTATTCCAAATAATCGATTATATTCAAGCAAAAAAGATTAAGAGGGCTATTTCAATACACGTAAATGTTGCAAATATGACGTATTAAGTCATATGCGATATATAAACCTACCTCGAGACTTAAATGACGATTTTCCATTAGCAAATCCAGTGTATCGGTAAAATGCCGGCAAGTTTAGTGCTAATACTCTGCTTCATTCAGATTTTCATATCAGACATATTTTTACTCGAAAAAGATTAATGTTGTTATTTTTTACCTTCTTTGTATAAAAATTCCAGCTAGAGATTTCAAAGAATTTCCATGTTTTATACCTCCATCAATTCGAAAAATTTGGAAAATGGCCATCCGTCTGTCTGTGACAAAGAAACTCAAAAACGCTTTGAGCTGAATGGACGAAATTTGGTATACGGCATTTACATTAAATTTGTAGATTTCTATCAAATTTTGAGCAAAAGCCGTTCAAAGGATGACTGTTTATCCGGCTGTTCGAATATGCATTAACTTGATAACTACAAAACGAAGAGAACTAGATGAATGAAATTCGTTATATACATTTAACGTTTATCGTATAGACGCTAATCAAATTTTGAGTTAAATCTAACTAGGGGAATGATCAGCTGTCCCTCTGTACTTTCAAGAATATATAAACATGATAACTCAAAAACGAAAGGAGTTAAATAAATGAAATTTGGTATGTGATTTAGCGATTACAAGTGCAATTTTGTGTTAAATTTTTGTTTCAATGAGTTCAGAAAAATATGACTTAAACACAAATTCGATTTTTCAATACTAGTAAGGCTAATAATACTAATAATACTAATTAGGGATTAATCTCCAAATAAATAGCCAAGAATAAAACGATAGATTGAGGGGAAAATGTTAATTTCCCGCCAAAGGTTAATATTTCGTCCATTATTGTACGCCAATGCCGTGTAAAGCCTTTCTCTGGATGACAAGTTTATTTAAGACTATGCGAGAAAGTTTTGGGAAAACAGCTCTTGGTTTTTTTTTTAAATTTAAAAAAAATTTAAAGTTTAGTATTAGCCGAGAAGATAACAAAATAAGAAATCAAAATGTATGATTGTATTTGTATACATAATTACAAATAAATAGTAGTTAAATAATAATTTGAAGGCATATCGTTTTAGGTAATCAAAAACTCTAGATAAGTTTAGTAAGCAATATTAATAAAACAAGCTTTTCTTTAAATGTTTCTGAGGTATAGACTATGCACAAAATGTGCTCAAGGAATATCGAAAAAATAAAATTTATTTCTAAAATGACCACCAGACGGCGCTTTTTCGGAAAAACCTTAAACTTAACACAATAAACGTTAACACTGAACACCAAAACACAATACAGAAACAATATTAACAATCCCGATTAAGAATTATGAGTAATGAAATGCAAAACCGGGTAAAGCGGCTTGTTCTAGGAAAAAAAAATATCGAGATTTGCATGCTTGCGAAGAAGAGAAAGCTTTATACAAAAGAGGTTAGGGTAAGAAACGTTTGCAGTCGTTGTCGTGTTTCATGTCGACGTTTCCGGATGTAATGATGATGGTATGTTGTTTCGACTTTGAACGACTTAAAGAACTCCATAACGATTCATGTGTGAAGCATCATAACTGATCAGTTACGATTTGCTGTTGAACATCCTGTCTATTAACTTGAAATTTTGCAGGTGCATGAGGGTGGTCACACGGAGCACTTTTCCCTAAATCATCCTGGACACGATTAACAATACTCCTCTTGTGCAATTTCGTCCTAATATTTTCTTGTTTCTGCAAATTGAACTGTTTGTTTTCCCCCCTCAATCAGCGTACTGTTATTTTTTCCTTGCATTTACTTAATGTGTTTCGATGACAAAATGATAAGAAACTAGTCAAAAAATTTTAATATTGTTCCTGTATTTCGTTTTGGTCGTTTATTGTGTTAAAACTAATGTTTTTCCGGAAAAAGCGCCCTCTGGTGAACATTTTGGAACTTTTTCTTCTTTTTTTCGAAATTCTGTGTATGCATCTCATGTATATTGTCTATATATCGAGATTGGTTGCAATCCGTTCATCCGTTTGTGTTGTAGGATGCTGTTTATAGGGGAAGTTTAATTATAACCACTCTGTATTTTGTCAGTCAAACGATATTGCTTCATCCACACACACAAGGAGTAGCTTTTGCGTTTTATTCAATGATGTTTTATTCGTTCAGACATTTAGTATCTAAATTCGCATTTCCCACAGAATTTTGCTTTGATAATTTTTTTGTTAATTAAAGTAGCTGCGAGTCAAAGGTTGGGATAGCTTGGTTGGCAGGGCGTTGGATTCGCATCCCTTGGGTTGTGAGTTCGAACTCCACCGAAGACTTTCCGTATTTATGGTGGCTGGCGCACGTATAAATCTGTCGTGGTCACAAAGTCCTCCATGTCGAGAGTAGTGGGGGTACTGGTTCAGAGATGATCGTTCTCTGATTCAGATCTAACTTACGATCTGTGAATGAAATGCATGAATGAAGTCCGCCCCGTAGAAAGGGTTATGACGTATTCTTAGCCCTAGATGGCGCTACGGATAAACAAGAGAAGCTCTCTCGGCTTAAAATCGCTGACTTCGCCAGCGGGCTCGTCTTTGAGAAGTGTCATTAAAAGCAACAAATCTGCACTCGTATTTGTCCAAAGCAAGTTTTCTCTTGAAATGTAAGCAAAGTAGAGTATATTGCATACATCGATTCTTTTTGAATGCCCAGTTATTTCAAATAGAAAAAAATGTATATTAACCAGAAGAAAGACTGAAAACGCTTTGCTCTACATCCCATTTTAATGACTTTTTTTAAATTCCTGCCAAAGAAACCTTTTATGCAGTTGAGATGGCCTAAAAGAAAGCAAAAATCATGTTGTTCCGCTAGATTTTGTTTTCCTGCTTTGTATTTTAAAATAGTATTTGAACGGTAAAGGATAAACTTTGTAACGATAACATTTTAAATCTTGACCCGCTGATTACGGATAAAACATTTTTGAGTGTCTATTAAAAACTGTTAACTTCTGAATTGAAAAATTGATTAAAAAAACATGTATATATTTATAAAATATATTGTTTGACAACGGATTCTAAAACCGTGCGTGCTTTTGCGCATGCTTTAGGGTGGGTTTAATTCTTCAAAATAGGGGTGAGAAGAGCGATGAAAGAAGGAAATGTTTACATTTAACAATAAAATAAACTTGAATTACATGCAGACTGAATTAAAATAATACGGTCAGAAACGACACGATACTCACATACACCTGAAAAAAGAAATTGAACCAAAAAGTATCTAATAGGGCGAAAATCAAGGTCAAAGAAGAATTCCGGAAACGCGCTCATCCTTCCGCGTCTCTAGCCTTAATGAGATAGAATCATCGAAAAGGGGTCGTCTCAGAATAATGAAACGAACAGTAGTTTTATATTTTTAAAAGTGCATAACTTTTGTCTTTTTTATTAATATTTATCCAAAAGTAGAATTATTTTGAAATATCTAATATATCTTGAAATATATCGAAAAAACAAAGACTCTCTTTCAGCATTAGGAATTGAAAATTTCAACTGTTTATAACAAATCAACCGTTTATTCAAAATTACAATATATATATATATATATATATTAATCTGCCGATTTCAGGGAAGAATCACTCAACCTCCGGACATAACAGGTGAATGATGGAGTAATGGCATGCAGGGAGATTACTTAATAAGTGGTTGTGCTTAGAAAATAAAGGGTTTACTTAGGAGATTAACATATTATTAATAAATCGGGGGCAAAAAGAGAAGTAAAAAAAGAAGAATGGTTTTGCATGAATATTTTTCGGCACATTCGGTTCAGAGTCAAATCGGTGTGGTAAAGCTATGATGATGACTTATCTTGACAGTTTCTTGTGAAAATTCTAAAAGGTTGAGAGGCTAAGGTTCTTTTGGATGTCTTTACTCCTAACAAACCATGTCATATTATTAATTTGCCTAATCGTCATATTTTAATCTGGAAAATTTGCATATGAATTCCAAATAATCTATTATTCTTTAAAAAAAACACACACCACCAAGTTATAAATAAGAAGATTACCCCTTGCTTGAAAAAGTATTTCATACACTTGCAAAGTATACATTTTAACAGCGACAGATACTTGAAGTCTTGTTATTAATTAGTTTTGGAATAATGAGCTATTTTCGGATACTTTTTGTCATACTGTACAACCTTTACTATTCTGTAAAGTCAAACTTTCTATCCATTAAATGGAACTTATTAATATGCTATCATGATATTTCATTTCCAATTTCTGAGTGGCAACAATATTTCTGGAATAAAAAAAAAGTCTCAAAATTTTTATCTTTCTCGAAGAATTGTTGTCAGATGTTAGAATTGAAAAAATATTTGGTTTTTGTCAGTGATTATAGATTTAATCAAATGAGTAAAATTTGTGGGATCAGTACATTAAAAAATTCTGCAACATGCACTGTTGTCTAGATAAACAGACATTACTTACAATAGTCTGAACCTCTCAACGTTGATGCAAATTAGAGGATATGCTAAATCTATATAGCAAATGTTATTATGAACCTACTTATTTAAACTTATTTAGTAGAAAACCAATATGTTTTAATTGAATTAAAATATTACAGTTAAACCATTGAATAGGAGATCCTTTTGCTTATTTGTGCGTTATGGTATTTCTGTCAAAGAGCGTATTTTATTTGTAGTTATTTCAGCAATTTAATCTCGGTAATGTTTTCAATGTTATTGCATATATAATTCATATTAAAAATTCGAAAACTCTTGTGAGCTTTGCTGTAAAAGTTGAAGGAAAATGGGAAAAAAAATTCATTAACTGAGGTTAATATAATATTTCGAATTCCGCAACTATTTAACTTGTTTACGCTTGATTCAACGTTTGCTTGCAATCATAATACAAAATTAGCTTTATTTGATATTTATGAATTGATATCTAAACTCCTTGACAATATTACAGGATCAAAGGGAGGGGGGATTTTCAATCTGGAGTGAGTATTAAATTTGAATACCTCTAAGTTGAACTTGAGTATACTTGAATCTGCTGTTAATTTATTGCTTGAGAAGCGATGAGAAAAAGTTTATTTTGCCAATGAAACTGTATAAACTCGTCACCAAAAATTGCTCAGAATATCTTTGTTCGATTGGCATAAGTTATGATAATATATCATAAATCAATACACAATCTTTTGTTTTATGCATCACAGCGACGAAAGAAAATTTATAAATAAAAACCAACGGGTGTGGTTTCCCCAAAACTTTTTCGCATACTCTCTAATAAACTTTTCAAGCCAGGAAATGCCCTTGCATGGCATTCGTGTACAATAGTTACGAAATACTACTTTTGACGTGAATTTAGCCTTTTTGGATAGTGACGACAAGAATGACAAGATGATTTTATCTTGTGATCCTTGAGGAGTTATTTGGCGATTAATCCCTCACATGCTTTAATGCCAGGGATGGAATTTTGTGAAGACACGAATCGGACGTGTTTTTCTCAATCAATTGAAACAAAGATTTGACACAAAGTGCAACTTGTAGTCAAAAAATCACTTACCAAATTTGATATATTTAAGTCATAGCATTTTTGAATTATCGCGTTTACATGTTTCTGAAAGTACAGACCGATAGACGGCCAACCTGTTGTTGAATTTGGTTCAATATTTTACAGATGTCTTTACCATAGATGTTAAATCTATATTCCCAATTTTATATATCTAGCAGTCTTCGTTTTGTAATTATCGTTTTAACTTATATTCAGACAGACAGACTTCCTCAGAACAAATTTTATTCAAAATTTAATAGAAATCTGCAAATTTGGTGTAAAGACCGCATACCTAATTTCAGTTGTCTAGTTCAAAGCATTTATGAGTTAGCGTTTTCATTCAGACAGACGGACATTTTTCAAAAATTTGCTTTTCGAACGCAGGTAAGTCTAAAACGAGGAGATTCGACAAAATCTCGAATTCGAATTTTCCAATGATTACTATATCTTCTCTATATTAATTGTAAGAGTAAACTGAAAACTTACTTTCAAAAGATTTTGCTCTTTAAGAAGGAAATATTATCAAATTAAATAAATCATAAGCAGGGTCTACGAGAGCAGATTTCTTATTACTTTCCATCATTATCAAAACCTTGGTATCCTTTAGGTGTTTCATATATTATATGGATGGTATATCTTATGAAAGTTGTCAGACTTAAATGTTTATCTTATTCAATTTCCGATTTGTGAATTTTAACACTTCGCCCTAATTTATTGAGTGGTGCAATTATGCAGCAACATTTTGTCAGCCCTTCTCAGACTGTTTGAAAGGTTCACTTTCTTTTATAAGCGTGTGAAGCAATTTAAAATCATGTAAAATGATAATATGTTTCCTGTAAAATCAACAACTACTACAATTCATTACATACACTTACGAAAAAAAGTGCTTTTTAATTTGAAAACGGTTTGAGAAGTGTTAATAAGTTTTTGTTGTATAACTGCACCTCTTTAATCGATTAGGGTGAAGTAATTATGAAAGTTGCTCTTATTAATATATTTGTTAGTTTTATTCTTTAAATCGATGCATTTCTTCCTAAATGGGGTTTTAATAGTCTGTCAGTCCAACTGTAATCATATGAGTTTCTCGTCTTTTTTAACTATACAAAATTAATAATCAAATTTTCGAAAAAAAAATGCCAGAATTCATTATTTTTTATTCCAAGAATTTATGAAAATACAGAAAGCTATATGCTTTTTTATTCGATTTGGATATAAATATTGAGCACCAGTGCCACAACAATTTGAGAGGTCAATTTGAGAGGTTTCTAAATGTTACTAAATAAAAATAAAAAATAACCCTCATTTAATTTGACGAAAACAATTTTAGAATTATCCTTGGAGATATGACATTCGATAGTTTACTGTTAAAAGATTATTATTAGTTTAGATTATTTGAATTTAATGTAGCTGAGATCTTAATCACACTAAAGTTTATGCCTTGTTTTTATAGTGCATATTAAGCCTAACAATTAAATTTATTGTACGTATGCTGGTTTCTCATCAAGTTTAAGTCATAAAGTATTATAAAAAGTTCCCAATCATCTTATCAGAAGTGGCAAATGGCAATAAATATTTCCTCAAATTTTCATAGATCAATTTCTTCAATATATTTCATGATTGAAGCAACATTATATATTTCCGTGTCTATCAACGAATCAGTTCAGGAAATAAGAATTCAAAAATCGAATACTGCGATCTGATTAATTAGATTATAATAACGCGGCAGAATCACATGCATTCATCAAAAGATGATTGATCATTTATCTAAATGTCTTTTCAATCAGACTTTAAGTTCACCTTAGTGCTTTTCTTAAATTTAGAAGAGGAAAAGTTAATTCATACTATTGAAATGAAATGGATGAAAGATGATTTTTACTTTCTCGCATATGAGCTATAGAGAAAGTACAATAATCTTCAAAAATTCGAACTCGAGATTTTGACGTATCTCCATTTTTTAGACCTCTCTGAATTCGATAACACATTTTTGGAAAATGCCCGTCTGTTTGTCTGTCTGTGACAAAAACAACTCCATAACGCTTTGAGCTAGGTGAATGAAATTTCATATACTGTCTTTACACCAAATTTGTAGGAATCTATCAAATTTTGAACACATTCCTTTCAGAGGAAGTCTGTCTGTCCGGCTCTTCGAATATAAGTTAACACGATAACTATAAAACGATGCGGTGTAGATAGATAAAATTAGGTATGAAGAGTTAATGTCTATAGTTTAAACACCTGTCGGATTTTGAGCCGATTCCAACAAGGGGTTGATTGCCTGTCTGTACTTTTAGAAACATAAATTCGGTAACACAAAACAGGGTTATTTAAATACACCAAATTTGGTAAGGGATTTTGTGATTACAAGTGTAATTTTGTATCTAATTTTGGTATCAATCGGGCAGGAAAAACGCATTTAAAATACGAGTTTCGAATAATATTAACCTTACGCCGGGGATTAATCTCCAAATAAGCCGCCAAAGATGACATGATAGATTTAATAAAAATGCTAAATTCGCACCAAATATTAGCATTTCGTAACTATTTTACGCCAATGTTACGCAAGACTTTCTCGGTATAACACCTTTATTGCGAGAAAGTTTTAGGGAGACAACTCCCGCTGGTATAAGATATTGTTGTTTCCTTCCAGTTATACTACTTCTCTCTATGAATGGGTTAATTAGAATCAATATTTAAGTCAAGAAAGCTAATAGTTACTGAATTGCAACCAGGGAGTTACCATACTTAAACGACGTGTTTCTCTGCATCTGTAGGATATAAGTAGAGCAACAAGAAGTTAATTTTAAATTTTTCAAAAAATACAAGTGACTTTTTTAATTTAAATTGATTTCTAATCCAATTTTATTTCGAAAATTTCGCTTGACTTTTAAATGCAACAGTAACATACGTACAATTATAACTGACCACATCTATATGTCTCAATATATTGTCAATTGATAGTTTCTGATTATAGATGCATATATTTTTTCTGAAATAAAGCAAAACGTTAAGTGCAAAAAATTTAATTCACTAGATGGCGCTGCGACTATCTACCTCAAGAAAATGACGAAACACAGCAAGCGGCTTTCATCTTTCTGCGGGAAAACTTTTCAGGGAGCGAGGAGCAAAGAAAGAAAACTTTTTGATCCGGCAACGGAAGAGAAAGAAATAGGAGAGTTTCTCTCTCTCTTAGAAGATAAAATCCGGCTCCCGGACGCTCAGATGGGGAGCAGCCGTCATTCATCAGGCGGTATGACGTCACCGAACAAGCCAAAGGCGTGCACCAATCAGGCGGATGACACAGAAAAGGAGGTCCGGCCATTTACATTCCGGGCGAATCCGGCTGGGGATAAGGGGGTGGGGGAGGACAAGGATTGACAGATGGCCGCGAAAGATGTCGTTTTCAAGAATTTCCCCTTCTCCGTTATAAATAAAATAAAGATAATGCGGGGGTGATGGAGAGAAGTAGGGAGGGGGTAGAATGTCGTCAACAGTTTTCCGACTTGGATGACCCCCCGAGCAGTAACAGGAATAAGAACTGCTGATAGAGTGCCGGTTTCAGTTAAATTTTTATCGGACGAGGAACCTTATTCACTGCCTTTTACTGTTGTTTCTCTTTGGCAATGTTTGTTTACTTTCATTCCAATGGGTTCGTAAAACCTAATTGTAATGCTTACTGGAATTCATAGATAATGGCTAGAGACTTATCTCGGATATTTGTCTTGAATGGAAAAGCTAGGTTACACATTTCTTATATTGATGTAATCGACAAAAATCGAACAAGTTACCTGTAATGAATCAATAACATATACAAAATGTCAGCAGGAATTAATTAACATTGTATAGTCATTTATTTATACAAACAGGTCTTTGAAATTTTTTTTAATGATTGGACAGATTGGAATGTTTATTTAAAATTGTAATATTTCTAATATTATTTATTATAGACCTCTTCAACACTTTTTAAAATTATTGACTTTTAGGGAACTTGATTCATTAGAAGGTTATATATATATATGTATATATAACATCCGCTTTAAAGTGTGGACAATGCAGTAGAATGTTTAAAACAACATGAATAATGCATGTAGTGCGGGTCTTCGGTTCAAGTAACGTTTTTTGTTTTGTTTTTTACTTATGTATTTATGTTTAATATTTTTGCTTTTTAAGTTTATCTATATAGGTTTGTGTCCTGAAAAAATGCAATTTTACACACACGCATAAAAGATATTTTTTATAACTATTAGAGCCTTTTTCTATCTGCTCTCATGCTGACAATGTCACATAGCGTCATCTCGGACCCGATTTCACCATGGTAAAACCGAGAGTCAGTCCAAAAATGTAAGTAATGATAGATAAACTGTCGTTTCGTCGTTTAGTGTTACAATTAATGTTTTTCCGGAAAAGGCGCCATCTGGTGGACATTTTGGAACTTTTTTTCTTCGAAATTCTGTGAGCGCATGTCATGTATAGCCAATGTACCAAATTTCGTTGCAATCCGTTCACCCGTTTGCATTGTAGGATGTTGTTTATAGGGGAAGTTTAATTATAACCACCCTGTATTATTCGTACTCTTTTTATAAATTTGGTGAGCGATGAAAGGTGGCAGATCAGAAATTAGAATAGGCATGTCTCATTTCGGCATTCATTGGTAAATTTTCACACATTCATCGCTGTCGCATTCATAACCATTTATGATTAGCAGTCTTTCTCGCAAAACGTTCCGTACTTTTCGAAGTTATACAAAGAGATAGTAGAATTTGCAAGTATATTTCTATTGACTCTTTTTAACTAAATTTTCAAACCTATTCAGAATTTCAATTTTGCGTTGAATACTCGAGGCAATTATTTTTTTTATCCATTTTGCCTCCATTATTCAATCGCTGGCAAGAGTGATTTATAACTGTACAAAAGATTTTAGCTCAATTCAGTAGCTCAACGTTTAGACCGATCCACACGACTCTAGTACAGACAAAAGAATATAAACTCCATCCCGTGGGATCTGACTCTCAGATGCTTCTTTACAGGTGGGACAAAAAATTCCATGGGCGTCAATCATTTACTCTGATTGAAAATGAAGGATCAATTATTTATTTGCTTCAAAACTGATAAAATTAATCAAGGGTGTGATTACATTAAATAGCATATCGCAAAATACAAACTTTTAACTATATTGCATAGTTTACCACTATTATTAAAAGTAAAAGTTGCATTACTACGTTAAGAAATACCCGAAAGAAACTGTACTGCATTTGGATATACATTTTGGAAACGGCAGCATTACAATGTAGTTTGAAATGTGGTCATTCTGAAATTTGAACACGGTTCTTGAAGCTGCAGATGTGGAACATTTTCTTCAAGATGAATGCCGGTTCTTGGAAATAAAATTTTTCTTCGGAAAAAACTCCGAAAATGGCATATGACAAGGCGTTTGCAACAATCAAGATATCGGTGTAGCATTCTTCGATGTCACTAAAGTATTCGACCGAATTTGGATAAATGATCTCATTTCTTCTTACTTATCTAACAAACTGTCCATGATATGTGTCAAGAACCCATTTAACATCCATGTTGGAGTAATTTAGGATCCAACTTCCACTCGTTTAACATATATATGTAATGATATTTTAAAATCTAATTTCAATTCTAATTAATTTCCAAAGTTTTATCTTAATTTAGCCCATATTAACTTCATTCCAAATGTTCTCTTATTTCCTGATCGCATTCCACCTTTTCTATTTAATTAATTCAACAGAAGCTCCTTGTAAAAATGCTGACGTCGAAGAGTTCCCACACTCAGAGCGAAGAGACAAACAACTGTCCAGCCAAGCACATTCTTTTAAAATATACCTTAGTTCCCTTAACCTAAATCGACACGTATAAAGAAATCCCTGTCAGAATCTCACAGTATATAATCATAATTTAATAATTTCTCCCTTTTTAAGCTTTTCCTCATATGGCTTTTATTTTTTTTATTCTTATAACCTTTTTAACAAAAACAAGAAAAAGCCACATTTCTGCCGAATGAGTCATGAAGATTTGAAGACTATTTTAATTGGCTTCAAGTTTAATTTAGTTTTAGCAACGCTTTAATTGATTTCAAAGAAAATCTACGAATCGTGCACATCGTTTCTTTGATGGTATTTGTTTGGTCTAATATAAAGAATCAAACAACGTTCGTATTCTAAAAATTATTAATTCATTGATTTATTAAATTGTTCTTTAATAAAATTTTAAACATAAAAAAAGTTCCACACTTCAAGGTTAGTTTTCAAGCAACACTTTAATTGATTTCAAAGGAAATCTATTATGAATCATGCACATCGTTTCCTTGACACTGTATTTGTTTGGTCTAAAATACAGAATTAAACAGCGTTGCGCATTCTACTAGTTAAAATACACAAAAAAAAACGATATTTGTCTACAATATTAGTGCGCAAAATTTTTTTTATTCATTAAAAATACAGTTTCTAAAACTTTTGAAATACTACTAAATGTAAAAATTCTTATATCGAGAAATCATCAAATATCCCCTCTAGATGTTTTACTATAAATCACTAAATAGAATATCAGATATATTATCACAATTTAATTACAATAGCTTATTTACAGAGTGTTACCATTATGCCGATAAGTATACACACGACGAAAAAAAAATTGTATAATAAGATTGCAACAAATACAAGAATTATGAAGCTGTAATGCTCCTTTCATAAAATATATTAAGAGAAGTTTGATCTGGTTACGGGAAATCGGAATCGAATAATATTTATATTATAATTTTGTTTAATAATGGTGAGGGTTCAAAAATACAATAAAAAGTAATATGAGTTCTTTCATTGACATTTTATTAAATACATCACAAAACGGATAAATTATCCTCAAACTTTCTTTTTATAAATATTTATAACACGTTTTCTTAATATGTGTTCGTTGAGATCTTAGAGCTGATATAAATGGAGGAAGCTAGTTGCTTGTTTCTAGTCTAAACAAGTGTACGCAACCTGAGCCAAGTCACGTGTGAGAAATCTGGCCTTTTTTGGCACCATATCGCAAATCTTTGCATACTCAAAAAATGCCGCGCAACGTTTTGTTTCCCGGCATTGGGTCCGGTCGATTTTCCTTTCCGGTTAACATTTCCTAAAAAATACATATTCATTCTTTGAAAACCAAGCAAACTGGTTTCGAAAATAATGTTTTCTTTTTTATATCAATAGCCGAGTTTATTGATTTAAATTATGTTTACCTTTTTTGTGCATTAATTAAAAGTGAGTATTTTTCTTCTTTAAGTAAACATTTTATTTCTTTTCTTTACCCCAAAACATCTTTTAATTTTACATTACATGTTCAAATACTTTTATCATTATCTCCTGCAGATAAAAAAAAAAACTTTTTTATAATAAAAGCAGATTATAAAAGTGACCCAGGTCTTTTTTTTTCCTTGAAAATATTCCCTGAATAATATTTATTTTTGCATAAAAAATGAAAAAGATATTAATTAAAACTGTTAAATTATTTTGAAATAATTTAGAAAGAGAGAGGGAGAGAAAAAACGCTAGCTCAGAATCGAACCCAGGTTTCCTGAATGCTATGCCAGCGCCCTAATCACTACACTACTCGAGCGTTCGTTCGGGTAACCCATTATTAATATATAAGCTAATTTGAAAGTTTTAAGGTTGACTATTGAGTTTTAATATTTTCGTTAATAAACATTCTAAATGTATACTATCATTATACAAAATCTCATTCCGAATTCAATTTTAAACCTCGTGCCTTCTCCTTGTTAATATCAGTTTTAAATATTTCGCTTCTGGTTTATAGTGTTTGCGGTAACTTTGCTTCTAACTACCACAGAAACAAAATTAAATCATTTTTGGAATCTTAAATGTGTTGATTTAATACAAAATAATAAGGAAATTCGAAATTTTTACGAAAACGGTGACTTTAGGGTATGTGCATATCGCAAGTTATTAATAAAGTTAACATTCAGACAAAATTTTTATCTGTAAAGATAGCATTTCTTTCTTTAATAGTTTATCTTTAGAATATCCACTAGTTTCTTAGTAGATCTTAATTAAAATTTATAAAATCATGCAATTAGTGCTAGCACATTTATGAAATTTTACTATATAACATTTTCAATAAAACATTTTAGTTTCACGATTTCATTCACAATGATGATTTAATATCTTTTACGGTATAATACGATTCGAATATTTATGGTAAAAAAACCATATTGGAAATAATAAGGAACTTTATTTGCACTAAAATAAATACACAATTATTAATAGGTCAATAGTGTTTTTTTACCATTACCAATTACCAATAGTGTTTTTATGTAAACACTTGTATTGGCGAGAAAAAACTACGCCAAGCTTGTAGCCAAGCACTTACAACACATTCAAGATTAAAATAAAGCAAGTAACAAGATATAATGCAGTTACATCAGTTTAAATGAAACTTAATAACAAATTAAATAAATTTAATACAATAACTAAACCAAACTATGAAATATTAGTTCATTGAGTGATCACTCAATGAGTGATGGAGGTTACGAAACTTTAAATTGACTTAAAATGGATGTAAACAGAACATGTTTATTGTACATATCTGTGAAATGATACAGGACTATCCATAGAAGCTTTTTCTTTGCATCCAATTGCACAGCAATACTTAACCATGGCTTAAATAAGTTTTAAAATCCAACAGTTAAAAGCGAGAAAAAATCTGCCATTGAAATATAATGGGGAACGAAGAATGCGGTTACAGTGAACACAAATTCTGTCCACAAGTCACGTGATTTTATCTTGTCCTACACCAAAGTAGGGTTGCACTCCCTCTATAAGTATCTCAGCTCTATGGTTGACATAGACAATTTAAAAAATGGATTGAAATATTTGTATATATAAATGAAATAAATAAAAACATTATCACTTTGTGTTTTTTTCCTTCCAATTTTGTAATCATGTGTATAATGGTTATACATGGGAACAACGTGTATATTGGTGATTTGAAAAATCAGAATTTTTTCACTAAGCAAAAGGCTAATTCTTTTGAAAAAAAAGAACAAATAAATTTATGAAATGAGACTAAAAGCTTTTTAGAGAAAGCAGCGATATATTAGTAGTAAAATTCATATATGTATTCATAGCTACTGTTAAAATATTAGTGGTAATCAAAGTCTTGTTTTAAAACATTTTCCAAATTGCTGTAAAATATTTTTCAATGTGCAATGGAGTCGCAATTAAATAGAGTCGAGAATTTCGTACAGTCTATTTTTAACTCCGATTTCACAGCTAAAAAGATGCAGCATTTGTTTAAATCCTTGGGATACATTATCAAAGAAATTCATTATACGAGATACTATCAAGATCGTCAAATTTTAACTTCTTATTTACTACCAAGTTAATCTTGAAACTTTCGTGCCAGCTACATGCTTTGGCTAATTTATATTTCAACAAAGTGATTTTTAAAATCAGCAGCTTAAAAACAATCCTCAATTAAATAATGCAAATCTTAAAGCCTAACCGCTTTTGCGGAGGAGTTGTTCTTTAAGATTAGTGATTGCTAAAAATTTCAGTTAAATATTTTGTTAAAAGTGTTCTTAATGGCTCCCTCAGGAAAATGTTTTTAATCTTCATATTTTGATTCATATGTAAGTATTTTAAAAGCAGTATACCATTTTATCAATTGAACCATGCAATTTCCTAATTTTCTATTCATATCCTTAAGCAACCAATCCTGCAACAGGATATGTCAACAGTGTTTAAAAAAGGATGCCCTTTAGAAATGTTCACCATTGATTGATTCACCCTTCTGAAGTTAAATTGTTATTTTAAATACAAAAAAAAAAATCACAAAGTTTTTATTAAAAGCTAATCTTATAATGAAACCTATTAAGCAAAGAGATTAAAACTTTGCAACTTGTAATAATGGAAAAAAATTTGCAATAATGGAAAAAAAATGTCAGAATGAAATATTATTAGCAACAATAAAAAATATTTCAATATCAAATTAGGATTGGAATATATTGTTTAAAATATGCTAAAAGTGCTTTTTAAAATTTAATTAAATGTATAAAAATATTACATAGGACAAAAATTGACATTATTAATAAAAAAAAGTCAATAGAAAATTTTATTGAAAATTCTAGGAGATATCGAATAAATTATTTTTTTAAAATTATTCTGTAGTGACATAAGGTAGATACAATGCTGTAAATCATTAAGCAACACAACAATGTATATAGTACAATGCCGAGAATGATTCTTTCTGTAGTCATATTTTTAAAGAATGCTTGGTTTCAGTAAAAAGTATTAGATGAAATTTGGTCACTCCAGTTTTTAATAGGAAATTTAAGGTGAGATTATAGAAAATAATGGAAATGCACAATACAATGAACAGAAAGATGAAGTTTTCTAAAATAGAATGAATTATATTGCTATAAAAGTTTGAAATTTAAAATATTTTCTGAAAAATACCACTAAGCACAAGGCAATAAAACATTTAAATCAAAATTTATTAAATTCAGTGAAAAATTTTCAAAGGAAGATAAGTTATTATAATAATCGCTTTTTCAAAGGAACGCATTTATTCTTGTCAACGAAAATGTTTACTATATTTGTCTGGGAGTTATCACTGGTAAAATATATATATATTCAAAATGGAGTGTCATGAATCCCCTATAGTTGCTACAATGATATCAAAATAGGTTTTATTTGTTTCTTTTCATTTTCAACGCATATTTACTGTATTCATGTGTTATTTATGTTTCGTTTCAATATTTCACGAATCATATATCTAAACTTTCTATACCAAAATCTTACTTTCGAAATTTTAAAGCAATGTGAAAATATCAATGATATAAAATTCGGTGTCAAAAGTACCGAGATGTAAGACCACCATGTAGTTTGAGCGAAAGGCATAACATATCAATTAATTAATATTTATGATGTGAAAACTGCTGACTTCCGGGGGGTAGGGGACTCTACACCTGCCTCGACAGCAGCTGATTTCAGTCCTAATTACGTCATTTATTCTAACGAGTTCTCTCTTTCCCTCAGACGACATTTTTTTTTTTTTTTTTTTTGTGGGATTTGCACAAGTAGGAGAAGGCAGCCCTTTTTCGTTTGCAGTTTTGGAGGCATGCAATTACTAATTCCACTACAATGTCATTACAGGGTCTTGATAAGGGTGAGTCGGTCGCTGGGGGTGTGCCAAAGTCGTCTGATTTGTCTACCTTGTAGGCTGTAGGTTTGTTATCGAACAATGTGTTTAGAAGGAACTGGAATCGATTCGGAAATGAAGGAGTGGTGCGAAGTAATGCCATGTAATAAGGGGTAAAAATAATATTATGAGATTTATTATTAGGTTCCAAATGCCTGCTGGGCGAAAGAATAAATATTTATGAAAGAAATCTAGTGTTTTGATGAAACCTCTTCTGATAACTCTGTTATACTTTATGAAGTAATCAGCTGCAAATGAATTTGGCTTGTCTTATTACTGTTGTTCAATTATTTATCGATATTTTTTCAAGCAGAAATAAATCTATTTATTGTTTACGGAAATATTTTGTTAATCACAAATTACTCTTTAATAAAAAAAATTCAAAAGGCATAAATGGAATAATTAAGGAAAAAGTAGGAAGTTTTAAATTAGGAATAATATTTAAATATAAAGGTTAAGTCTAAATATCATATTTAAAAAAAATACTATTTTTTTTAAATATACAACATGGATAAAATAATATTTAGTGGTATCAAAGTAGTTCTCGTCTTTTTTTCAATAAAATTTCTTAGGTTTATGAACATAAAACATCAAAATAATTTGAAATAATTCATTATGAGTGATGATTTCTAACAAATGTTTATTGCCAGTTGAACCAACTTTTTATAAGAATTACTATTCAATTGGTATAGATTTAAAAAAAATGAGAAAACCCAAGTAATATTCTTCCAAATATTCAACGTACAAAAACTGGCTGCTATGAGAAAAAAATGTCAGTTATCAAAATATATAGCAGATTGATGAAACATTTTCTGAACAATATAATATGTGAAATAAAAATTCAGTTAATGTTATCTCTTTTAATTTGTCTTGAATTATTTGAGACGTGACAGATATAGTAACATCCTATTGGATAAAACTTATCCTCGACTGACCAAAGAATGGATTTTTTTCTTGCATCCTGTCCAGCTATATATTCAGAATAGAATACAGAAGAGACAAATTGTTCAGATTGCAGAAATTCAATATGAACAACTCATTTAAAATTTTACTGACCAGTGATCATAAACAGTTATAAAAAAGTTTTCTTGCTTTAGTAATTCCGCTAGACATCCATCTATGCTTTTCTATTATCTGTATTTTTCTGATGTTCCCATTTTTTTAAAGATCGCTATTGTCGAGAAAACAAAGATCCTATGGTGCTTCTAGAAAAATTTTTGTAGGCTTCAATGTATCGACTTTTTTATTTATCTAAAAATTAGTTCGTAAAGAATTTTTCTAGATTTCCTGTATTTTTTTACAGCTTATATGATGTCCAGCATTTGGTGGTTGGATATTTTTAGAATGTTCAGGCTTTCTTGCAAATTTTCGGAAATAATTAGATCTTGTCAGACGTTTCAACTGTACAAATTCTGATAACAGCTTCACTGATTTAAGATCAAATTTGAAATGATAAATCGCTTCCTACATATCACCAACATTCTTATTTAAAAATGAAAGCCGGAAATCTGAGTGAGAAGGACGTTTACAAAGTACCTAGGCTGAATCATCCTTATCACCGGAAATAAAGAAACCGCAGAAGGCTTACATTTGAAGTATGCACCTGATTAAGGATAGATTATAGGTCTTATATAACATTTTCAGTTCAATATAATGATGAGCAGGTACAAGTTATGATACACAAATAATTGAAAGGCAAAGACATGTCTTGAATTGTCAGGTTATGTACAGGGTGAACAAGAAATAACAGGAGGTGTTCGGAGCCCTGTAGCGTGTTGTTCTAGACGAAATATAACAAAATTTGGTGACCATACACATGGCATGCGGTTTCGATTTATCAAGAAAAAAAATTGGTACCAAAAAATGCCGATAGGGAAAATTATGGCGCTGCGATCGAAAACTTCATAATATTATTTGCATGTACAGGTACTTTGTAATACGATATCGAGGATAAAAGGAAAGGCTGCTGATCTCTCCTTTTGGTACTATTTAAGAAACTGCCATGGGCATTCTAAGCCGATCATGTCAACTACTGAAAGCCAGGTCTTATGCAAGTCTTTCATCTACCGGAGATTAAGCCCCACGCCAGGGGCTAGGAGCTCCGTGAACCATGTTATTATCAACAGGGCCTGACTAAGACAGGGGCATACGGGGTAGTTGCCCCGGACACCCACATCAGAGGGGGCCCCCAAATCGAATAGAACGTTTATTTTACGTTTCCTTCTTAATGAACGTTCTTCATTACTGAAGTAGTGAAGCAGAAAGGGGGCCCCAATTAGGCTAAGTCGGGCCCTGATTATCAATTCAGCTCATTTTGCAATAATTCGCCCGTAGACGATGTTGTCACTATGTGAACGCGCCTTATTTGCCAAGCTGTTTTATCAGCCAGATGAAAATGTCAGTGCTGCTCTTCGTGAATACTGGCGGTTAAAACAGTTACGTAGAAAACCGATGACAATAACTAACTTACGAAGAATGGTTGAAAGATTTGAAACAACAGGAATTCTTGGTGTGCAACCAGACCGTGGACGATTTCTGGTTGTGGGGCTACTTGAAAGCTTGAAAGGCATTGTGTATCAAGGACATGTTCCTGACATTCCTACTTTAAAAGAGCAAATAAGGTTATATGTCAGGCGAATAAATGCCGATATGCTGCGAGCTACTATCGAAAACTTCGTGTACCACATGTAATTTATTACCGGAACATCAGGCTGGTGGTCACCTTGAGTCATATTTGTAAGTTGCTATAATAAACGTTTTTTATTGGTATTTGGTGTGTTGTTATTTATTGTTTCCATTGGAAGTTATGTATTCTTTATTCTCACATTATGCACTTGCAGAGCCAGGATTTTCCTTATCGGCGTTTTTTGGTACTATTTTTTTTTTTTTTTGATAAATCGAAACCACATACTTTAAGGTGTATGGTGGCCAAATTTTGTTATATTTCGTCCAGTCATAACACGTTACAGGACTCCGAATATCTGTTATTTCTTGATCACCCTATACATGAGTTTAATGCATGACTCTTTCATCTGTTATCCCTAAGGGTATCTCTAATCTTCTGGTATTCAATTGTCGTTTTCTACAATTGAGAATAACCCTGATAGCAATACATTTTGAATACATTGAATGAAACCAATGAAGCGAAAAATGCCTATAGCTCTTTTAAAAGAAATTATATGGCACTTCAAGAATTATTTCAATTCACATAATATCTTAGCGATCAAAACCATTTCTGGATATTTCGATTTCAAACCATGCTCAAAGAATTTACAGTATTTTTGCGAATACAATAAACGGACATACTCATAGAAATCCAATAAAATTTGTGCGAGGTTGTTTCTTAAAAAAAATTTTTTGGAAGCGTTTAAACTGAAACAGTTTATTTCAATTAAATAGCTGAAAAATCTATGAAAATTCAAAACATTAAATCCTGCTATCCTGTTATAAATTCAGAAGCGAATATCAGTATGTTAGGAAAACTTATTAAATCATTCATTATACTTCCAGTAAATACAACGGTGTCCTCTTTGAAAATTATCAATAATTACTCTCCAATGGTAAATCTATATGATCTGATGATGAGTTTGAAAAGGAATTAATTTATGTTTTTTAATTTATAAATCGTAATAATTAATAATGATGATTTATTCGTTAAAGACTTAAAAATAGAAAACAATTAAAATAAAATTATTTTCCAGTTTTTAGGATATTAATAAGAGCGTATTTAAAAACTGTTATACATATTAAAGTTATTATAAAAGCAATTTGAGTTTTTTTCGTTTTTATTAACCTTATGTTTTGAAAGTATGAAATATATTGTACCATTTCACAAATGAATATAATGTTTATAAATGTTTTTAAATCAACATATGAGAGATTGAGTTTTTAGTTAAGGTTCCAAGTATATAACTAAAGCGAAGATTTCATGCAAAATGGAATTTGCTTCGTGTAGTCGATATGCAATGTAGTGATTCTGAATTCTAAAATTATGTTTTGTGAGTCTTTTTTGTGTTTTGTTGATTTCGTTTACTTATGCGCGGGATGTACACTCTCAGAAATGAGAAAAGGAGCCGGCCAGGTATCACTCGAGATACGTCAGTGAGATTCTTTATTCGCAGTCGTTCATCGGGCAATTATAAAAAGGGTATTACTCGAGAGACATCAGCATACTCTTAAAGATTTTTGAATTAAAAATTTCATAAGTTCCTATCCATGTATTAAAATAAGAACAAATTTTAAAATTTCCAATAATAATGCCTCCTTTTCTTTCAAAACTACATTAAAAGTTCTTCCTGAAAACCAAATTTCATTTGTCTAGGTATTCATTTAGAAATCATAAGCTAACAAAATTTTGACCTTCTAATGTCAAAATAAAATATCGTATTCATATCTTAAAAATAATATAATTATTCACTTTGCTTCTATTTGAAGTGAAAATATAAGGAAATTTTAAACATATATTTACCATAAAATAGTAATGTTTAATATGCGAAAAAAAATCAGAATTAGAGTTTAAAAATTCTTAAATGACAGCACATTTAAATTTGGACAAAATCGGAAGCCATCATTTTATGGCAATATGCAAAATTTCAGGTCGTTCCTGTGATTAGTTTTTCGTTGCTCCATGTTTTATGTTTGGACTTTAAAACAATATTTTTAGGGATGCATTCACAAATTAAAAAATGCTGATTACATTTTATTTGACATTCAAATGCACTTGATAATGCATTTTGTAAAACAAACATCATTCAATGTTGTTGTAATGTAAGAATATAAACTAAATTCGTCAAGAGGAAAAAATACGAAATCAAAATTATTAAAAAAAAGGGGGGTCTTTCTCATCATATTTTCTTAATAGTCGCTGCATTAAATGTGGATGATGATCTCTGTTCTTGTGGCAAACTAGAATTTTACACTTCGACTCGAGTAACGTGTTTTACAGACTTTAAGAAATTACTAAAAAAGAGTATTTCAGTTCTCTATAAATACTTTGTAAAATTAAATTGTTACAATCCTTGCACGCTGACCAAATTATTTCTCTTTATAATTAATGTGTGACGAATCCCAAAGTATGTAACAAGAAAAGTGTCATTTTAGTTACTGATGTTTGTTCATGTGCTTAATATTTCCCACAAAAGTCATAAATCTGATGTAATTGCAATGTTTATAATTTTAGCAGTTGCATTACTTTATCTTCTCTTTTGGATAATAGAGGGCGATGCCTGATTAGATACGCATCCCATAGTGCATTGCGATTGTATTTAGAATGAGATGATATGCCGTTATCTGTTAAGTTGCGCGTGTGAATGTCTTGTCTTGTCTTTGTGTTTGTTTAGTATGTGAATGTGATTATTAAAGAAATATTCCCGAAAACATAAGTTTTGTTGCTTCCTGCACGGATCATAATAATCTACATATCACGACATAATATTTTTTGTAATCATAAATGGAATAAAAATATGCTTGCAACCGAATGTTATAAGATAATGCATTTAATACTAATTTTTAGAATTAAAAAATATCTTACATTTATTCCCTACACACGCGAAGACGAAATATTTTAAATAATTTTAAAGATTCATATAGCATTAGTTGATATTTTAGTTTACCACTATTGTTGTTAAATAAAGTTTAGGATTATTTTTCTCAGTATTTAAAAAAGTGCTAAAAAGGAATCAAATAAAATTCTTAAATGATAAACTTCAGCTTATTTGAATGTCGAAATAAATAACCTTCTTGAAAAATAAAATTTTGTATGAATTACTCTTTATAAGCAAAAATAATTCGTAACAAAGAAATTACACTAAATTTCAGATGAAATTTATTTTTATGTTAATACTTATAAAAAAAATTGATACTCACAAAGAAGACTAGAAATCATAAGTGCCTTTTTTTATAATATATTTGGAGTCATTTTTTATTTGACCTCAGTTATATGAACAATTGCAGTTTGGCAAATAATTCTGTACAAGCGCATTAAAGCGTTAATTCTTTTATCACTATGAAAAAGAATTTTATAATTTTAAAACGAATGCAAATATCACGCATTCTAATATAAATTTTTGAGTCTTAAATTAGATATTTCTTATAAACATCCTTTGAAATAAATTGCTCTCATAATTGCATAAATATAACAATTATTTCCATAATTATATAAATTGTAATTATTCCTAAAATTATATCTGCATTTAAATTTCCATTCCTATTAGAAACAGCAAAATATGGAATGAATAATAGCTTTAAAACGTGCAGCAATAATGGAAATTAAAAATTCACAAAATTAATTATTAAACATTTGGAATTATGTTCTCTAATTTGAGTTCCACTCCTTTAGCAAGTGCGTCTTCAAATAATGAATTCTTTAACAGTCAAAAAGCATTAGTACAGAACATGAAGTTGCAGTAAACTGAAACTGAAGTTGCAGTAAGTTGTAAGAAAACTGAATTTTAGTGAATTTAATGTGATAAAGGAATATGATTTCCCCATGAGTAAAATGCATTTTTGTAATAATCAATTTACTTTAATAATTAATTTACTTTAATAATTTAATACTAACAGTGTTAATTAGTGCTTCCTTTTCAAAACAGTTATAATGCAAACTACTTTGGATAGTCTCCTAGACATTTTCTTGCATACTTTCTAATAAGGGTGTCATCACCTCCCACATAAAATTGTAAATCTTGGCATGGCCGGGAACACAACGAGTGTTCAGTTATTTATTTTCACACATAACAGTAAAGAAAACGAACGCTTGTATATTAACTATATACCACTGGAGGAACAATAATTTTTTTTTAAATCATTCGTTGGGGGATTTGATTAGATTATAGATTATCGATTAGATCATTGATGATTAATCACTGACAGTGCTAGAATGAATTTTTCTGATCTACAAAAACCAAATATTAATTTAGACCTACAGATGTAGCCAGAAGATCATATATTAAGTTTCAATTTTTGAAATCATTGACGTTTTCAGTTATCGCACTTACATGCATGAGAAACTGTAGACTAACTGACAGTTAGTTGCTACAAATTTGATAAAATCTCAACCTTAGATGGTAAACCTGTGCGCCAAATTTTATCCATGAAATATTTTTTTTTCTTTCTGAAGTTATCGCGTTACTTGTACTCGGACAATTCTGCCTGCATTCTTCTGGTTGGATTTCTTTAAAAAAAATGTTTGAAATTTACACATTTTTTTCCCATATACCAATTTTATTCCTTTATGTGAAATAATTTTTGAATTATTCTCTCCACAAACAGGCATACAGATGGACAAACATAATTCTTGAAATTTTTTTTTAGGGCTCATAGAGGTCTAAAACGAGGAGATTCGTCAAAATCTCGAGTTCTCGAATTTTTTGATAGTTAGAATACTTTCTCCTTGCATACTTCGTATATGAAGTAAAAAAAGAGAAAGTTGTAAAAATGTATTCGATTCAATTAGCATTTTAACGTATCAGAAAAGATAGTAATTGATTAGTATATCAGAAGTATTTTGGGAAATCCATTATTTATAAAATAATGATTAGAAATTTTTGAAAATCAGATTGAAAGACGTACGAATATACAATATTGTAAAAATATTTTTTTAAAAAATGAATGAATAATGTAAAATAATAAATCTAAGAAAAACAAATCCTTTCATTGAATTAATTTGGAAATGAAATACAAATTGATAGTCACGACATTAAATTTTACATATAAAAATCTTACCGTATATTTTCTATTTGGAAGGTTTATGCAAATGAGATAGTTTTCGTTGGAAAAAATTGCGTCATGGAAATTAAATTACATTTAAGAAAAAAATTTTCATTAGTTCTTTTATAGATCTAGAAATAATTTGGATGAAACACTTTTTATTTCATATCCCCTTTTTAAATATTTCGGGATATTCTTCATTTTTTAAATGCTTGTGTTCGCACCATATAGACCAGACAGTTTCATGCTATTGCAAATATATATTATGAAGGGCAAGAATAAGCACTTCGGGACGATTTTTCGACAATTGAAAATTAAGGAAACTTTTGATAAGTTTTCTCTATGACTTTCGGTAATATTATTGTACAAAACTGATTTTCGCTAGATTTTAAATATAATAATACTTTCTGAAGTCTCATCCAAAGTTTCCTAAATTGTTATCAAAATTCCTATAAGTTTCTAAAATGTTGACAAGTAAATTATTTTTGAGTTTTCAATTTTTTTTTAAAAAAAATATTTTTTGCATAACTTTATATTAAGATTTGATTGTTGTATAGAAATTTATACCGTCTTCATTATTTCATCAAATCTTTAATGATGTAATTTTCTTAATTGTTGAAAGTTCAGAAAAAAAAAAGATTCCTATAATTTTCAATATCTGTGTAACATGAAAATTAGAAGGTAGCTGAGACACAGATCTATGTTTCGAATGGCACAATGATTGACTTCGTTAAGATGTGTACAGGGGCACTGATATTAAAATTAAACATTTTAATATCAGTGATAATTTGTTACTTTACAATAATTGTTTACTGGATCATGAACTGGAATTATGGATAAGAGATTTAATTGAAATTAAACAATCAATATTTCAAGCGAACCAGTTGGTCGTCAGAAACGGCTAATAATATATATATATATATATATATATACTAGAAAGGAAATATCAAGATGTCAAATCATGCTGTCTTTATAAATTTGATTTTATACATCCAGAATAAAGAAGCGAACTTCACTTCAGTATATTTAATGTTTATTCACGTATAAGAAAATGAAAGTAAAGAAATTTTTATTAATAACTTTGTTTTTACTTCTTAACTTTCTTTTTATGACATAGGAACTTGTAATTGAGATTATGTAATTTGTAAATGCATAAAAATAAGATTATGTAATTTTGGAAAAATGTTTTAGAATAGTAACAAATATTTTTTTTAAAAAATAACTAAGAAATCTAATGATTAAGGGTTCAATTAACAAATTAAATGCGAAAAATAAAGGGACCAATTTAAAAAAAAACAATTGCCTTTCTATATGTAAGCGTATTGAGACAAACTGCCAGAAATTTTTTCTTGCATGCTTCCGGTTACTTCGCGTCTTATTACTCAAAGCTTTATATTCCGAGTATCCACAATTTGAGCAATTGTTTTGAAGATTGTAGGTGATATTAAAATAATATGAAAAGTCGAATAATGTGCAATATTTTTGATTATTTTATAATTTTTTTTATATTGCTTAGAGTTTAAACCAAATTTGTTCGACACCATTAAAGATTAGCAGTTGACTACAAATTCATATATGACAATATAATAACAGATATATATTTATAATGTATTCTTAATATATTAAATCATCTAGTGGCAACCGATTTTACAAAGAAAAATATAAATAAAAGTGTTTAGGATCATTCATATAAAGTTGCCAAAAACAATGCATAAATTAGCTAGTAGTAAAATTAAATTTCTTTTGTCTGCATGTTCAGTGTAAAGATTTTAAAAGCTGTTTATTATTATTGATACTTAAAAGAATAACTCAACAGAATCTACATTAAAAGACTATATCAATCCTGGCGCCATCTATAGGTTCAGAATGAAAGCAATGATAAGAAATTCGCCTTTTTTTTTTTTTCATGATATGTTCATGATATCCTAGGTTTATTCTTATAAAACAAATAATAATAATATGGGGAAAATATACAGTGAAAAGATATATTACCCAAAGATAGTATAGTTAAACAAATACTCAAAAATCAATATTAGCAAGCAATATTTTTTCCCATTAATTTCAAACAATTAAGGAATAATAATAATAAAAAAAAAATTGCATGAGACAGAACTTTTTTAAAATCCATAAACTTTTGCATGCATCGAATGTTTATTCTAATTTATACCAATTTAATACAATTTCAAAGCATTTCATTTATTTAAACACAAAATAAACATAAACATATAAAGCCATATTAAAAAGAAAAATAATATCTTGAAAATATTTTTAAATTGAATCTCATCTTAGCAGCATTGTTTTAATAATATTTCTAGAAATATATCATAAAAATATTAATAACGTAAAAATTAGTTAATAATTTGCACTGTAGTAATTTTAAGGGTATAAATTCATCCATTGGAATTATATATCTTATTCTATAAAAAGGAGTGAAAATTTAAATCAGATTTCGAACAAGACTACGCTGATTTAATAAATATGATCATGTCCTTTAAATCTTAAAAAAAATTTTCAGTAACAATAATATAATTATAAATCAAAACCATATTTAATATTGCTGCAAAATATCAGGTAGATTTTTAATACCAATGCATACTTCGGACAATTGTTTGCCAAATGTCTTAGAAATTATCGCTTTGAAAATCTGTGTTGAATAGTGTGGTTTCTGGCTTTAAGTAAAATTGCCATTTAAAGTCACTGATTTTTTTAAACCAGAAATAGTTTATTTTTTTTAAAATTATAACTAAATTTTCAAGAATAATTTAAAAATCATTTATGTTTTGATAGACAATTAACTTTGATAAAAGAAAGGCATAACATGTTGGTACTTCCGACGAGAAAAATAGAATTTAAAGAAATGAAAAAATTCATACATTCTAATTGTTAGAAACTGGAAAATAAAACCTTACAAAAATTTCAAATCATCTTTAACAGTGAATAAAATAAAAGCTACGTTTAAAAATAGATGAAATTCAAAACAGAAACATGCATTAAAATTAAATTTAAAAAATAAAATTACTGGAAAAGAAATTAAAATATTAAAAGATTAGTTAAAATGCGATTGCAAGAAATACGTTTGCAACAAAGTATTAACAGAGTTTCTGGTGGAAAGACTTAAAAAAATGATATTCATTAAACATTTCAATATAATTTTTGAAAAATTTTAAGTTTTCTGACATAATTATGTTCTACTGTGCTTGAAAATTTTAATAAGATTTCTCCAATTGCAGTTTTCTTCTTCTATTTTTTTTTCCTTAAGAATGATTTAATATGGTTTTCCCAAACCTACAATTTGGGCAGCACTTCAGTTATTATCTTCGCTTAAATAGATATTATTGTAGACATTACATATATGAAAACTTCTAACTCTTTAGCAAAATTTAGGTCAGAAATGTATAATTTCGACATTGGACTGGAGTGCATAGATTTTAAATCTTATCCGATTCGCATTTCGGCACTATTAAAGATATGTAATATGGAATGCATAATTTTGCAATAACAAAAAAAGTGGTACTTAAGAATTTTAATTATTGTTTCAAATTGTTCATTGCTTATATAAAACTGATATCAATATATCTTGCATTAAAATATTTTTCCTGTGTTTTGATATCTGATAGATTTTTCATATTTTCTATGAAAAAGTATTCCAGGTCCATTTCTATATTATTTCTCAAGATTTGAATATTTTCAATCAATCAAATCTAATCAAAGAAAAATTTCCAAAAAATTTGATTAAATATTTAAAAAAAATATTATATTTGTCAATAGTCTGTTTAAATGTATGAGAACACAATAATTATAAATATACTAAAAGCTGGATATCTATTTTAGTATTTGGTCTTCAAGTTTGTCTTCTAATGGCACTAAGCGCAATTCCATGAATTTTTAAAAATATATTCTTATATTAAATAACTTTTTAACTCTTGCTGAGCCAACAAATATTTGGAAAATATTACTGACAGATGGGTGCATCCTCTTCCGAGAGGTTAAAGCGAATTTTAAAAATATATGAATTGAAATTAGGTATGTGAATTAAAAAAATATCATAATATAATTTGTATGAATCGAAGAAAAGTTGCCCTGGTTTCATTAAAAACTAATTTCGTAAAAAAACATGATTATTAAACATGAAAACATTGAAGTCTTTAAGTGATGCACAGGCATACATCTCTATTCAAATGATTCAAATTAGTAATCGAAATGTAGGAAAATTTAATATTTCTATAATAAACTTTTATTCGTTATATTAATAAAGCAGTGTATAAGATTAGAATACCAATATTTGTTTTATATATAAAAATATCAGTCATAAGAAATACGCTTAAATCAAACAATCTCTAAGTAGTAACTGAAGCGATCAACATGTATCAAAACGTTAAAAAAAATTCGTTAATTTATCTGCGTGTTTGAAATTCGTGGATCCAGCAAATGACATATGTCTGGATGGCTTCTCTGCAAGACGATTTTAAAATGTGCGTTTCAGTGTTTCACCATTTGATTTCAAATAATAAATTAAAAATATTCTAGTTTAATCATCTAAAATTACACTTCAACTCTTGCCAATATCATAAGTTTGGCAATTTTATACCATATGAAATACAGAACATAATATGGAAAATCTATTTTTACTCTATTGTTTTTAAGTGGGATGCACGGTCAATTCGATTCGTAAACAGAGAGTTTTTAGTTCTTACTTCAAAAAAAAAAAACTTTTCTAATGCAAATGATGCATAGCAACACTCTATTTCACACTTTGAACAGAGGATGAATGTACAGATCTAAGATATTTTCAACAGCTGACAGACAAAGGGAATAGAGATAAACGATGTTGCTGGATTATAGTGCTACGCTCATACAAGAAAACTGCCCCTCTATAGTTCTTTAAGTGGCCTGTTCATGGAAAGATGAAAAGTAATGTAATAGGTTTAGAGTGGACCGCCATAGTTTCTACTATTTCGTAATAATCTGACTGATAAATCGCTGTAGTCAGAATCATCCAAATCTGAAACTTTTTATTTCATTGTTATATTATCGCGTTTAGCATGATAATTATATATCATGCTCTGCGTGTTGACACAATTTGGCTTGTTCAGCTTTTATATAGATAGAAGTTTGTTATCAGTATTGAACTCACTACTTTTTTTTGTATTCTCGAGTTTTCATACTGAGAAAGTTTATTTCTTGATGATCAGATATCATGTTAATATTTTTGAAATGCAATGATCAGATAATTTAATGAAATCTGATGTCATTGGCGTAATACTGTTATTTTTTAATGTGGGAAAAATTAATTGTAAGATTCAATAGTATTTATAGTAACTAATGAAAGAATAAAAAGAAAGAAAATAAATGACTTCCCACTTTTTACAATAAGAGTTTTTTAAAAACTGTTTTCAGTATACATATATATGTTTTTTCCCTCTCCGGACCCGACGGTTCTATCGACTCGCAGCAAAAAATAAAACTAATATATAAGAACTTCCAGAAAATCAAAAATTTCTTTAGAAACCATCCTTCCATTGTAGAGGGACGAGACTCTTTATTATGTGTTATGCCATGGATGAAAGAATGAGTTCAGTTTCAGGAACTACTTTTTATTAGCGGGTTAAGTTCCACGGCACAAACATATTGAGGAACAAGGCATAGAACAAATACACACGGCAAGCAAGGACAACACAAGAGACAAGAATGAGGAATCATGGAAAAACATGGCTCTTGATAGGTGGCTCTAGTAGCGCCACCTATGAAGAAAGGAGAAGGCAGTAATTGTAACCGCTACACCCTTTGAATCACATGAAATTATTATTACATTCAATTTATTATAAATGAAATGCGCTAGACAATAATCGATTTAAATTGCCTAATCAAAACTTCGTTAAATGCTGTGGCACGAAGATTTAACTGTAGAAATAGTAATAAAATATAGTACATTTTTGACTTCTATATAAATTAAAAATATTTACAGAATTGTTGGTAAAAAATTAAAAATATTTATAGAATTGTTGCTAAAATATTATTACAATGTTATCGGGGCATGAAAAAAATGGAAACAACTCTAATGCTATTTTAGTTCTGAATCAATTCTGTGCTTAAGAAAATTTTTATCCGAAAAAAATTAACGAATTTCATACATTTTTTTTCACATCTTTAGACAATTAAACTAAATTATACTTTAAAAACATTTTAAATTTTTTGTTAACATTCATTATTAAATGTCTGAATTAGCTAATACAAAGACCAGAAATCTTGAATTTTGAATGTTTTCCACATGCAATTTCAAACGGGATTCGTTGAAAAGAAATCTGCCCCATATAATCATTAAAAAACGAGGGACTTAGTTGTGGATGATTTTTGATTTCTGTAAAGTGTTAAGAATGCGTTAAATCTTCATTTCATATCAATTTTAAATTCATTTGAGCAACCATAACTAAGCCTCTACTAATAAGGAAACTCAAACTTAAAACGGCAGATTAAAAAAAAAAAAAAAAAAACGACAATAAACATAAAAACCAAATTGAAAAAAACAAACTTCGTGTAAATGCTGTGTGTGAAGAATGCTATCTATCAGCAGCCGGTAGTCATTATTATCAGAACATTAACTAATTTACACGTAGTTGTTTAGAGATGACAATTTTTTCATGTCTTTACTTATTAGAAAAAATGCGAAAAAAGAATCAATTTTGCATACTTTCTAGAAAACTAATCGTTCCTTAAGCTTCAAATTGTAGCTTGCAGAGCATCTTAAAGTTTTAAAAATTTAAATAATACTCCAAGCATTTTAGAATTCCATCGGCTCGTTTATTCTTTCAACTTAATAGCATATATTACAAACCATTGCCAGATTCCAAAAGGTTTATAATTGATCATCAACTATTATACAAAGAAAAAAACCGAAGTAATATTAATAAAATATATTTATTAAAGAAAAATTCGTTTGCTTTTACCTTTTAATAATATTTTAAATAAATAAAAATAGTAGCAGTTATAAAATGTCTGAAAAGAAATCGTCTGCTAAATGTCTATTAATAGATTAGGTTATGATATTTACCGAACATCTGTTATGAAACATCGCATTATAATACTGCTTTCTGCTTGATTTCGTCAATCAACGCATTTAGTGTGCATTGATCATTTCAAGCTTGCAATTTACAATAAAAACCCCATTCACATATTAATGCAATTTAGAAAGCTTTATTATGTTAATTACAGTGAGAGTGAAAATTCTGCTATAAAATAAAAGCCCTAAAAGAATTTTTTAAAATTATTTCTAAACATTAGGAAAGATGTAGTGATATGAAGGATTTGATAAAAATCACAAACTTTGTCTGATTTTTATTATAACAAAAAGAAAAATGCTTTATTTGAAACTGCATTTTAAATTAGTGTAAAGAACTCTTATAATAAATCTGATTGTTGCGGAAAGGAAATAAAAATGCTAACTTTAAAAAGAAATTTTTTTTTAAAAGTGGTGTAGAAACGTTTTCAATTCTATAATATATTCCGATGTTCTTGAAAAATGCTTTCAATGGGAATAATTTTTGATTAATTTAAAATTTTGTCGAAACGTTTCATCGCTATTATGCAAGTATTAATTAAATGTCACATTTGGAATCTCTAGATCAGCAGTCTGCTCTATAAAGTGTCTTGAACGATTGTTGCATCGCATAATTTTACAGAATGCATTTCGGATAAAATGATCGTATTAAACCTGATATAAGATCATTCGGTGAAATATCACGAAACAGTCATGAAAATTTTCTTTATGTTTCACTATTTGTGAGAAAAATTTGAAAATTTTCATAATTTGTGAGCAAGAAATCCATTTGAAATTCTTGATTCAAAAAGAATAACACAATTTAATAAACATTGAAGTTACCAAAAATCACACCATTAATTGTTGACGTTTACATGGTCACATTTAAATGTCATATACCAAAAAGTAAAAAAAAAAAATTACATTTTTATTTGATGGAGTGCCAATAAACAAGATTTAAATATACGTATAATACTTTATCGTAAAATATTAAATATTATATAGAGAAATTATTTATGTTAATGAATTGGCCACAATTTAGTCCTCAAAGTTTCTTCTATCTGGGGGCGCTGGTGTTTGAGAAGGTAGAGTGAAAGGGGTGTCTTCGTTGTAATCACCTTCAGGTGGAATTTTCTTACTTTTGTTTTCTGATACAATACAATTCTAGTTGAAAGTTTATTGAAAGACTGTAAGAGAAAAAATTTACCTGTCGTCTTTGCCAGCAACAGTTTTTGTCATTGATGAATGTTGTTTAGATATATATATGTTGCAGTTTAATTGAAACAAATTATTTTTAAGTCTGTTGATTTTCGAATTTGGAAAAAATGTTCAACTATGTATTTTTACTTTTTTGTTTTTGATAGAGTCTAATTTATTGGAAATTTTTTGACTTTTTACTTGATTATATTATTGCTACTTTATTAATGTTACCTCGTTTTATTGTTTTTCCACCATACTTTCACGAAATGAATGGAATTCTTATAGTTGCTTTATCGAAAGAATATAGCGTAATTTTTCAAATTAAATAATTGCTATTATTTTTTTTTTGTTGTTGATTCAATATTGATTGATACTTATTGTAATCCAATTACTTTATGATAAGTGAATTTAATTTTCTGATTTAAAATAACAGAACTGATTAAAATACCGTGAACAAAAAGATCAAGCACAAAAATAAAAGATCTTAAACTATTCAATATTAGGAAATCCAGTAAATTCAAAACTGAAAATTCAAATGAAGAGAAAATTTAAAAGACGTTAAATCAAGGTGCTAAAAAAATGTAAAAAATATAGGTCCTTATAAGTTATTTTTACACAAAAATTTAAAGATCATTTATGAAATTTCTGCGCGACAAACGGAATTTAAATTT
>JAPMOR010054085.1:81148-99734 GCA_026543865.1 Argiope aurantia
ATTTGGAAATAGAAATAACAAAGATCACTTTAAGTTTGTTGACATCAATTTTAAGATAAAAACATGATTTTTTCATTGGTAAATTATTTATCATTTCCCCCAATGATGCTTATTTTTTTTAATTTTGATATCCTTTCTTTCATTCTCAAAATATAAAAATCTTCCTCGTGATTAAATAGATATTACTAAGCAAAATACTAATAAATGTCATCTTTCAGCAAAATAACTTTTAATTACTTAACTAAAGTTTTACTTTTCTTCTTTCTTTCAAAGTACTGATTAAAATTCCAACTTCAAGCATGAATAATTGATAAGATACTTCATTAGCATTTCCTTCACTTTACTCTGAACCGATAGACGACGATCTATCCTCTTTTAACTAAAGCAAAACTTTGGTGAAAAAAAATCGAACAAAAGAATCTCGCAGACGATAATATTCTAATGAACTAAACACTTCAAACAATTATAAGCTAATCCCCCTTCTTGTCCCAAAATACGCAGATTTATCTACAAAAGAAGAGTTCAATTAGCATATTTTTCATCCTAACCTATTAACTGCTCTTAGGCAATCAACCATCCTTTGCTCCACCCTCCTAAAGAATCGTTTGTGTTTGAGATTCTTAATTTAAAGATTCGTAGCGTGACATTGATTATATAAAATGCCAGCTCTATTTGCATTTTACATGTGACAATCCACCCTCAAAACCGAGCGACTTTTTTTTTAAATCTGCCAAACGAAATTACTTCCGAATTTTCGATTAATTAGATTTGGCAATGACGCGAATGAAGCGACGGTTACGGATAACTGGAAAATTCTCAGACTTCCGGAGACGCGCTTTTTAGCGCCTTATCAAAATGCCGCCCCTTTCTCGTCTGCCGCTCCCTAGCAGGCCTCCTCTCCCATACTCCATCCCCGCTTCGAGTCAAAATCGTTTGCGAGATGTGAAACTCTTCTATTTCCACCCGTTTTCGATCCCCCCTTCCTCTTCTGATCAGTATTCATTGCTATACTCAGTCAGCCAAACGATTTTTTTTTCTTTGCGCAGTTTATAAATGGGATTTAATTTTTAATTTAATTAAGGCTTTCTGTTTATTGCTAAAATTTAGAATATAAAAACGTAAACAAAAAGATGGTTGTATTACTATAATTGAAAGGTTTTGCAACGTTGGAAATAGGTGAATTAATTTTATATAGGATGGTAAATTTTCCAATGAATAATTCTTTACCAAATCGCTCCAAGTAAATTTTTGGAGCGGTACTCCTTTTTCCTCCTTTCATCAACTCCTTTCTTTCGTAAAAATAGCTACGAAATAAAGCAAGCAAATTCGCCATTGTACAACTCATAACTGGAGACAAGAATAAAAATGACACCGCGATGTTCATTAGCTCTGATTATCACGTGGTATTTGGTCCTTGAATGGAATCATCTCCGTAACACCTTCAAGTTGTTCTTTCAGAAGCATGTTGCCAAAAGTCTGAATAATAAACACGCACATATAACTGAGTTATTCTTTTTCAAAGTTTTTGTTATTATTTATGGGATCATTGCCTCCATGTCTCCGAATAAAATTCGAATAATTTTAATTTTAATTCGAATAAAGCAAAAAGAATAAAGAAACATTCTTAAAATGATATTTTAAAATATTGTATTCTTTATTTGTGTTTGTCCAATTCTGACAGTTATTATTAACATTAGTACGATTCCGTTATATTTAAGCATAGTAGATACTCATTAAAATAATGTTTCGGTTTTTCTTATAACATCTTTTTAACATTATAACATTTAACATTTTTTATATTAGTAATTTTAATATTTTGGTAACTACATGATTTGCAGAAAATATTGTGTTTCGCAAAATAAATTCCAATGCTGCTTACAAAAAAAAAGGGGGGGGGGGGAATAACAATCGTATCATTTTGACTCCATGTCGTCCATATCTCTAGCCACGTGAGGAAATTCATATCTCAAGTCACGGGTTAACCAATAACTTTTCTTATTTCTTTTGCACTTCTCAATGGAAACAAATATTGCGCAATTTAAATTTATTACGAATCAGATATCCTCTCATAATAGTTATCAGGACAGTACATAATAGTGATGAAAACTGTAGTAGTAATAATAATCGAATCATAATTATGAAATACAATAAAAATTACTGGAAACAAATTGTATATAGTATGTTTTGATTGCACACGATAAATTAATGAAAAAAATTATTACGGAATACAAAAAAAAAGTTTATTTATGGTTTTATTAAATCAATCAATTATTTATGCTTTTATCAATATGGTATTTAATGCTTTTATCAAATGGGTTTTTTTAAGAATTGCTCCTAAATAATTTACTAATTTCTATATGTTCTTCATTATTTATCGTTTCTATTTGTTTTTCATTTATTTCTATTTTTTTCTGTTTGATAAATTCAATAGTACCCTCAAGTGCCTCTTCTAGTCAAAATGGAAAACTGAAATCTAGTTTATTCGTCATAATTCACAATGTATCAGAATTTCTTTCTTGTGTGTGTAAATATGTAGTATCATTTCTAGTTTTATTCTCTCTGAAATATCCCCATGCTTTGATTATTCCTCTATATCGACTGTTGAGAATCTCTAATGTGAAACTCCAAAAAATCGGCTTTCGAGCTGAAATAGCACCTAAAGAAAAGAGATTTATATAGCTTCCTGGCTACAAAGAGTATTCTGCTTCAATTACATTATCTTTCATTTCTATGCTTCTCACATGATCATTGAGGAAAAGAATACGATATTTTTGTTTTGGTTATTTAGGTGAATAGAAGTAAAACTTACATATTCAGACTCTGTATTAAGAAATATCTTCATTGATAATAACTTCAGAAATAAATATCAAATATTTTTCGTTTTCCCTTTCAAGTACATGATTCCATTTTGTAAGAACTATGGAGTTTTTCACTGCAGTTCTGAGCAGGATTAATTTAATTCTAATTCTCTATTTTTTACTTTCTCGTATACGTGGTATAGAGAAAGTTTAACAATCGTCAAAAATTTCAAACTCTGAGATTTTGACGAATCAGCACATTTTAGAGGTCCCTGAGTTCGAAAAAAAAAACAATTTTAGAAAATATCTATCTGTCTGTGTGCGACAAAAATATCTCAAAAACTCTAAGAGCTACGCAGTTGAAATTCGGCATAGATCTTTACACCAAATTTGCATATAACTGTCTCATTTTGAGTAAAGTCTGAACAGATTAAGTCTGTCTGTTCAGCTGTTCGAATATAAGTTAACGCGATAATTATAAAACGATAAAATAAATAAATGAAATTGGATGCGCAGATTTTACATGTATAGCGTAGATACCTATAAAATTTTGAACCAATTCCATAAAAAATTGGCCGTCTGTTGGTCTATGCTTTCAGAAACATGTAAACGCAATTATTCACAAACTCAATGACTTAAATATATCAAATTTGATACGATATTTTGTGACTATAAGTTTTGAGTCAAATTTCGATTTCAATCGTTTGAGAAAAACATGTTTATAGACACAAATTTGGTTTTCGAAATACTGTTAACACCATGCCAGGGACCAATCGCCAAAAAACTCGCCAAGGATGAAACTAAAAAAGTCAATCAAAATGCTAAATTCACGCCATAAGTTAATATTTCGGTTTCAGTCGGTTGAGAAAAACATGTTTATAGACACAAATTTGGTTTTGGAATACTATTAACAGCATGGCAGGGACTAATCGCTAAAAAACTCGCCAAGGATAACACTAAAAAATTCAATAAAAATGCTAAATTTACGCCAAAAAAATATTTTGGTTTCAATCGGTTGAGAAAAACATATTTATAGACACAAATTGGTTTTTGGAATACTATTAACAGCATGCCAGGAACTAATCGCCAAAAAACTCGCCAATGATGTCTCTAAAAAATCCAATCAAAATGCTAAATTCTCGCCAAAAGTTAATATTTCGTAACTATTGTATGCCAATGCTATATAAGGCGTTCTCACGGATGACATCGTTATGAGAGAGTATACGAGAAAGTTTTGGGGAGACCATTTCCACCGGTTTGATGACGTCTCGGTTTTAAGGCTGAAATGCAAGATTTGCCGTATAGCACGAAACAAACTTTAATTGCGAAGTTTCTGGTGAAAATTAATTACTTCATTATAAACTACTATGCAGTTTTTTTAAAACTTAAATCGTTAGAAATATTTTCATGAAATTTTATTATGATATGGATTATTTTCTTTGAATTACTTTACTTAAATATTAAGTGTAAACAAACAAAACGAGATTGGTACATGGCTGGTATTTTCTCACATGCTCTTCTATTAGGGCCTTACCCCTCTTCTTCCTCATAAATTTTGGATCTTGAGTAGTAAAGTCGCGAATTCCTTGCGTGACGTTGATAATAATATTTACGGAATATGGATCTTTCGTGTGAATTTAACAGTTTTACTGAATATATAGTAGAAAAATATATTTTCGACACTTTTTTGCAGACCGATTTACATTAAAATTACAATTGCAAATGCATTCGCGAAGTAATAGAAAAAATTTCATTGATTTAATTCATTGCAGTTATGAGTTGTTGCGTTCACACATACGAAAGTACAGAAAGTGTAAGTAAGGATTGGCATTCGGTCAACCCTTTGACGTATTAGGTACAAATTTATCAAGAATGTAAGTTTTAAATGATGTCTGTACCATAATTGTATCATGATTGTGTACCATGATTGTGCACCATAATTTATATACCTAGCTGTTTACGTCTTATAGTTATGAGTTCACTTGTACTTGAACTTGACAGATTAAGTACACATTTCAAAGGAATGTAAACTTCAGATGATGAACTTGTGTACCATATTTTATATACCTAACTCTTTATGTCTTATGGTTATCAAGTTCATATGCACTCGAACAGCGAGACAGACAGACAGACTTCTGGTGAAAGGATTTCGTTCAAAATTTGACGGAAAGCTACAGATTTGGTACACATATACCAAATTTCAGCTGTCTAGCTTAAAGTGTTTTTAAATTATCGTATTCACAGATAAACAGACATAATGCCAAAAAAGTGTTTTTTGGATTCAGGAAGTTTCGACATGTGGTGATTCACAAAAATCTCGAGTTCGAATTATTTGATAATTACAATATCTCCTCTGTACTTGATATACGAAAATGTAAAAAACTACACTGATCAAAAGAACATCATTTAAAATGAAAAACAAAACAGAAAGGTATAAAAGTATTAAAAAAAATATTTGATTCATATATTTTGTAAACGGAATGATAGTAAGAACTTTATAATTTTAGGATAAAATCAGAAAATAAAAACTACGATATTTCAGTTTGAAATCCAAAGCAATATCGATTAGATCTCTTAATTTTGAATTAAACCCTATGAAAAATTAAATGAAACAAAGGAAAAAAAACTCCCTACAGATATAAAGTTTTCTCAAGATTAAAAACGATCGCGTCTTAAATTCCAGTTTTAGAATTGGCGAATCCATAAAAGATCTTTAATAGAAAAAAAAGTATTATAAACATATTAAACATATTAAAGATACTAATGTGCTACATCTATATAAAGGAACATTTCCTATTTTTCCTGTAAAATAACAGTTTCCAAGATACGGAAGCTGTTTTCATAAAACCAGTATTTCAAGCATGTACTTACTTCTAACAGCCTGTTGTTACACGGAAATTACGCAGCCAGGTATGTAATCATAAGCAGCTGTTGCATGTATTCCCGTGAGAGCAATGATTGTATGCTTTCCTACAAGAGGAATGATTTTATGTTTATTGGACTTGTTGTTCCAAAGTTCCATTATGTTACACACTAATATTCAACAAAGCAAAATTCATCTGCGATATTGATCAAAGAAACAAAAATTTGCTAATGAATTTTGTCACGTGCAATTACACCCAAAAAAATAAATAATAAATATATAAAATACAACCAACTCGAAGATGAAAGCAGTATTTAAACAAACAAATTAGGGTTACTCATGAGATTATGTCTAAAATTAAATTAGTTTAATAGTGCAGCATACAAGTTTTTAATTAAACACGCAATACTAGTTCAATATATATTTTTTATGTATTCTTTAAATCCATCGATTTTTGTCGTACCAGTCGCTTTTCTATTAGAACTTTATGTCGTTATTGTCTGTCAGTCTCTGTGTTTATTGATCATCAATCAACTCATATATGAATCATATAAATAGCCAATATGATTCGAACTCGGGAATATTGCAAATCTCCACCTGCCTAAATTCGAAAAACGCATTCTTCGACTCATACATGCTTGTTTATCTGTGAATACGATAACTCAGAAATACCTTGAGCTAGATAGATGAAATGTAGTATGTGGCTTTAACACCAAATATGAAGATTTCCATCAAATTTTTAATGAAATTTAGAGATAACTTGTCTGTACTGCTAGTCGATTACACATTAGCGGGATATCTACAAACCGAAAGAGTTAGATGAATAAAATTTGATGCATGGATTTTACATCTAAAATGTAGATATTTTTCAGTAATTGGGCAAAAAACATGAATGGGTGGTTTGTCAGCCTATACTTAGTATCTCAAAGGCGCAGTAATGTGATAACTCAAAAGCACAGTACTACGATAACTCAAAAGCGCAGTACTGCAATTTCAATATATTAAATTTTGGTTTCAAACGATCCTATAAAAAAAGGGGCCAGATTCGACATTTAATTTTCTGGTATTACTTGGGCATCAACCCTATTCCAACAATAAATCAACAAAGATCATAGATAAATATGTTCTTTGGTAACTATTGCTCGCCCATGGCATGCAATTATTAATACATGAATGCATTTATTATAAGATGCGAAGATGTTTTTAGGAAACCATTCGTGCTGGGTTTTTTTTTGCTGCTGTACGCATAAAAATTTTATATTAAACTTCAGATTAAAAGCAACAGTTTTAATGATTTGCAGTTTTATTGATCTTTTTTGAGTTTCTTTAATATATATTTTATAATGTTTGAATTAATAATAAATTTCTAAAAATTAAGAATTCTGAACTTCTGTGGAGTTATCGATTCTATAGCCATATTTAAACATTAAATGCTAACATTTTAGAGAGAAAAAGGAAAACTTCCCTTCTTGGTGAAAAAGAAATATAGTGTCAAAATACTTTTACTTTCATTCGATATCTTTTACCTTTATCTTTTTCGATATCTTGCTTATAAAATGCCCTTGTCAAAATAACCTTTTTTTAATCTAATAGTCCACATAAAGAGATTCAAAACCGAAGGAATCGTAGATAAAAAGCCTAGAAGTGGTCATCCGAGGTTATCTTCTAATCTTACTGATACTACATTGGCACGATTAGGCCGTAAAAATAAATTTCCGATACACTTGCAAGAGAATGGAATGAGTTCACGTCTACCATTGCCAGTCCCAGAATAGTTCTCAGAAGGCTCTGTAAAGCTGGCTACGAGACACAAGTACATAAAAAAAAAACTAGTACTGATGAAAGCAATGAGGAAAAAACGATTGGAGTGGGCCTAGGTGCACAAAAATTGAGTATTTCGGAGGAGATAAGTTATATTCGGCGACGAAAGTCACTTTTCTTTAATGGCTGACAATCTTGGCCACGCTTGGGGCTAAGCAAACGACAGCAAGAGTCCAGAATGCCTAGTTCGTACATCAAAACACCTAAAAGGCGCAATGGTGTGGGGGTGCATGTCATATCAGTCAACTGTACGACTTCAATTTGTACAGGGAACCATGAATGGTGACAAATATGTTGGTGTGCTGAAGGATCAATTGCTTCGTAATGCATGTAATGCATTCGTAAGGCTTCGTAATGCATGTTCCCAAGGCAGAAATGGACATTTCAGCTAGATCTCTGATACATCGATACATCGAAAAGGTAAGACAAATCCAACCATATATCGAAAAGGTAAGACAAACTTTACAATTAATTTTAAATTTCATTTCAGTTCATTTCTGACTTCTATATAGAAACATTCATTATTTTAGGTTAATGCTGCATTTTCAAAACGTGGTATTAATGTTCTCACATGGCTGGAAACTAGCCAGATTTAAGCCCCATTCAGAATCTGTGGTGTATAATGGGAAAGAAAATACCTGAGAATCATCCCAGAACAAAACAAGAACCCCAGGAAACAATAATTAAAGTTTGGCACCATGAAATATCGTAAAGAAGTGTTGCAAAACCTTTTGGATCACATGCCTAACAGAATGCCTGCTGTGATTGAGGCCAGAAGAGGCTCAACCAAATATTAATTTCTTTTCAGATAACTTGGACCCTTTTATTCTCTTTTCTGATCAAAAGAACTTGACATTTTTTCTTTACTTCTTTTTATACCGGAAAACCAAAATGGATTCCGATACTGAAAATCTGTGCATTTTGTTGCATTTTATTCTTTTTGATATTAAATAATTTTTTTGTTCAATAACTTCATTATATCTTTCCTTTAGACTAATTCAACATATTGACATAAAAAATATCGTTTTAAATAAAAAAATATTACATTTTTTTTAGGGGGAAGGACTTTTCTTTGAAAAAATGCGAAAATTCACAAACTTGCAATACTTTTGACTAGTAGTATACTCAAGGGAATGTCCCCATTGTTTTTTTTGCATATCTTTGTTATTTTTCCTTAAATACAGAGAAGAATGTAGCTTAACTTTTTTAACATTTTTGTCTCTGGAAATGCTATATACATTTTTTGGTTCTGGAAAATTTGCTCCCCATATAGTTAAGCAATTGTATGTTTTACAGATCATTTCATACGTTATATTAATAACTACGCCTTTTCAATTTTTCACCGATAATATAACTTTTTCTATTTTCACGTAGTATAGAGAAAGTGTAACAATCAGGAAAAAATTTCGAACTCGAGGTTTTCACGAATCTCCTAGTTTCAGATCTCACTGAGTTCAAAAGATACATTTTTGGAAAATGTTTGCCTGTAACCTAATTTAAATAACTTAAAGATAATCTGAGCTAGGCAGATGAAGTTTGATATTCGGGTTTGACACCAAATTTGTAGATTTCTAACACGTTTTGAGTAAAAACAGCTCAAATTAAATCTGTCAATCCGGCTGTTCGAATATAAGTTAACACGACAAAGAGAGCTTGATGGATAAAATTCGGTACACATACTAAATATTTATTGTGTAAACACTTATCATATTTTCAGCGAAATCCACAAGATTTTTACCCTCTGTCAGCCTGTATTTTTAGAAACATGTAAACGTAATAATTTAAAAACGCAATAGCTTAAATATATCAATTTTGGTATGGGATTTTATAATTACATCTATAGCTCTGTGTGAAATTTTTGTTTCAATTTGTTAGGAAAAACACGTCTAAAACACAAATTCAATTTTCCGATACTATTAATCCAGTCATTTAACCTAGTCATTAATCGTCAAATAACTCGCCAAGGATGACACGATAGATTCAGTAAAAAGGCTAAATTATCGCCAAAGATTAATATTTCATAATTATTGTAAGTATATGCCATGCAAGCCATTCTCTTGGATAATATCTTTATTAGAGAGTGTGCGAGAAAGTTTATTATATTATTGTAAGAATATGCCATGCAAGGCATTCTCTGGGATAAGATGTTTATTAGAGAGTGGGGGAGAAAGTTTATTATAATATTGTAAGAATATGTCATGCAATCCATTCTCCGGGATAACATCTTTATTAGAGAGTATGGGAGAAAGTTTATTACAATATTGTAAGAATATGCCATGCAAGCAATTCTCCGGGATAACATCTTTATTAGAGAGTGTGGGAGAAAGTTTATTACAATATTGTAAGAATATGTCATGCAATCCATTCTCCGGGATAACATCTTTATTAGAGAGTATGGGAGAAAGTTTATTACAATATTGTAAGAATATGCCATGCAATCCATTCTCCGGGATAACATCTTTATTAGAGAGTATGGGAGAAAGTTTTGAGGAGACCTCTCTTATTGATTTATTTAAACATGAAAAATTGGTGCTTCGACTTTGAACCCACTTTAATACTTATCTTGTAACTTATTTGGGTGTAAATTATAAAGTAGACTTTATACAGCATTATAGGGATTTATTATTTTATCTGAACTAAAAGCGCCATTTTAAAAGAAATAATATTTTTCAAGAAATTTTGCATCCAAAAATATTTGAGAGATTGTTTAGATATTCAATGTGGAATCTCAGGCAAGCACGTTTTATGATTTCATCAATAAATTCCTTAGGAAACAGAGACTATGTCAAAACTTTGGTGAATACATGTCCAAAAATTTTGAGTAGAATTTTACTGTTACTCAGTTAATAAATCCCCTCTATCAATAGCAGTAACTTTTTTAAAGTTATTCTTCTTTTTCTTCTTTTTTTTTTTACTTTCTCGTATGCTTAGTATAGAATAATAATAATGATAATGAAAAACTTCGAACTTGGAATTTTGAAGAATCTCCACGTTTCAGACCTCCCTGTGTTCGAACAACACATTTTTGGAAAATGTCAGTCTGTCTTTGTCAAAGATAACTCAAAAATATTTTGAACTATGCGGATGAAATCTGGTATACTGTCTTTACACTAATTTTTTCCCTTAAACTGTGAGAAAATTTCGTTCAGAGATAGTATATTTGTCAATTTGTTCGAATATCAGTTAACCCTTTCTAGGGCCGTGGGAAGTATGCTTCCCACAAATTTATCAATGTTTGTATGAATTTATGTAGGTTGGCATAAGTTCTGACAAAATGTTTTAGAAAGACAGAAACTTAGATGCTTCAGTACTTTATCTTACACAAAATGACGTGTCTTGATTTGTTACTTAATTATTAATTAACCAAATTAATTAATTAATCAAATTAAATTTATCTAATAAGTAAAATGAATCCCTTTCCTTATTCTAATCTCAGGCCTAAAAATATTTTAACATAATATGACTAGAAAAAATCGCCCTTTAAAGGGTTAACATAATAATTACAAAAAGAAGTATACTAGATAGATAAAATTCGGCAAATGCACTTACCATTAATAGTGTAAAAACTTATCAAATTTTGAATCAAATCTAATGGGGGGTTCACCATATGTATGTCTGTATTTTCAGAAACATGTAAACGTGATATCTCGAAAATACTATGAGTTAAATATATTCAATTTGTTTGGCATTTTCTGACTACAAGTGTAGCTTTTTAACAAATTTTTGTTTCAATCAATTCGTAAAATCGCATCTAAGATACTCATTTCGGATGTTAGTAATGGTATGCCACGGCTTAATTGCCAAATGACATACCACGGATAACACAATAGATTCTATAAAAATGCTAAATTCACGCCAAAGGTTAATATTTCGTAACTACTGTTCGCCAGTGCCATGCAAGGCGTTCTCGGGATAATATCTTTATTACTGAGTATGCGAGCAAATATTTAGAAAACCACTCCCATTGGTTGTTGTTAGGTCTCCTCTATAATCCGACCCCTCTTGTAATCTGGCGTTTTAGAGGAGTTACAGGTCCGGAAAGGAATTCCTTCTTTAGATCAGTTGCACAGGCAGATGAAATTGGAGTAATATCTTGGTATAAAAATGACTTTCAGAAAGAGTATTAATAGTGAAATTTCAAACTAAGTAACAAAAGAAAATGTGTACTTCTTTCATAAATCATTATTTTATAGAATATTACAAATATAATTCCATTTTTTAAATTTTATTTTCATTATAATATAAAAGCTAATGGAAACTTCGTTAAGATATATAATTACAGAAATATTCCATATTACTTCATTTAATTTTTTATAGCACTTTAAATATTTTATATTTTTTCATGCATACAGTTATTATACTTTGTACAATAAACATAAGTTCTTTTAAAATATATTCATTAATGTAACTTCCGTTAATCTGGTCTTTTCGTTGACTAAAGGATTACAGAAAAAAAATTCACTTGGAATTGCTACCTCATTTTTTTCATCGTTTATGCTGTCTTGATTTAAAAATTAACAAATGCAAGTATTTTTTATTATCCTGTTTTTTCATCCATTTGTAAGAGAAATTAATAAACTAAATGCTAATAAAGAATACCGATTTTAGCATTTTTGTGGTAAAATAAGCTTTTTGAAAGAAAAAATTATTGTCATTTAAGCAATTAGTATATTATTCAATATTTTTTCATCGCACAATTTGAATTTAAATTAATAATTAATATTAAATAAAATAAATTTAATTTAAATTTAAGTATTGGAAAATTTAAATTTATTCCTTACATTTAAATTTATTGCGAAAGAATAAATGAATTATGTACTGATTATCTGTCTTTTAAGGCGAATTATGTAACAATTAATATCTTGATGAAGTATTTATTGAAAGCACAGCTTATACTTATGAAAAACAAGTTCAATTAATTACCACTAGATGTAAGAAAAGAAACCTTTTATATATCAATAGATCTAATTGAACATGTTTTCTAGTGCTTCCTCCTTTTTTGAATACTGTTCCTAAGAAATTTGGAACGGTTTTAGTAGAAATTATTATGTTACAACGCGTTATTAAGCACGTGTTTGTGAAACGGGGGCGGTTAATAAAGTGTTATCATTTAGTTTTTTTCACACCAACAGATAGAAGAATAGGATACTAAAAAAATACCTGCATTTGTTTATTTTTACATCAAAATCAATCTAAATAATGAAAAAAGACAAAAAAATCTATCAAATTCTAGACCTAATCTATGAATGAGAAGTCCAAACTCCATCTTCAATTTTCTTTAAAATACTTCGAAACTGCACATAAATAATTTGGTATTGTTTAAATATACAAGAAAGTCCATTAGAGAATTTTATCTCTAGTTTAAAAAAAGAAATTTCTTGAGAGACACACTTCAATATAATAGAAATCTATTTCAATGAGTTTGTTGTCAATATGGTAACGCAAACATGAAAGCGGAGGAGTTTTCTTAGCAACCCTGTTTGGCTGATTTGTTGGCGAATTTTTATTTTATTGAACTGTGCACCTGCTACTTTGGGGACTTGGTATTGTTGACATCCTTGGCGATGTAAAGAACACATTAAAATAAATCTTAACCGAAAATTTAATTCCTCAAAGAAATAGATCTTAATCATCAATTGTAATGAATAAATTATCCGATTATTGATCTGATTGATCACTTCTGTTTTCACTCGGAGGGTAAACTGATTTTCCGTGATGAGTTTTCTTTTTTATTATTAACGTTTTCATCATTTTTCAACACCTGCCGCTTTAAAAGAAAAATTGAGCATTGAAGCTAATCGAATTTGCTTCTTCAAAAGGGCTGGGCGTGTCAATAAACTTGAAACAATCGTTCAGCTATTATCATTTCCGCTTTTTTTATTCTACTCATCGCAACTTTGTGGTAGCTATTGTTTTATGAACGCCGTTTGAGGTGTGAATCAGTTTTCACCTGTTCTAGGTCTTATCAGGTGTTATTATTTCAGGAAGTTCTAAAATTGTGTGATCATTAGAAAAATTTCGGATGCAAAAAAATCAAATAAGAAAAACAGAATAGAAAGTTCAAGTGTGGAAGTTGTTCATCATTACAAAAAAGAAAGAAAAACAGTTTCTGTGAGCGGTACAAAACACACGATTGCCTTTTCTTAAAAAAATTTTTAACAATTATTTTATTTGCAGCAAAGAACGTAATTATTTCATTCATATTTAATGGCATTTGAGACATAAAAATTTGTAATACTCTTCCTAAAGGAAAATATATTTTGATAAAAAAATTAAAGCAGACCTGGACATTTCTTTAGAAATATCGAAGCATGAAAAAAGGTCTAGATTTGATTCTTGATCTTTCTTCCATTTATAAAACATTCTCTTAACTATGGTAGCTATAATGCGCTCAAAAAATTAATTTTATATTGTTGCAAAGAGTATTAAGTATTTATAAAGCAATTCAAATAATAAAAAAACCATAATACAAAAGATAATCAGATAAAATTTAAATCATTACATCATTTAGTGCTAACATTTAGTGCTAAAATGGTACATAATGGTAAATGGTGAGGGAATCTAAAAAAAATTATTGAATTAGAAAGAAAGGAAAAATATAGGTCTAATATGAAAATTGCGTATTATTAGAAAGAAATGTACCAGAAATGTTCTTAAATGTTTTCTTGATTACTTCCTAATCATCTTTGGCGACCAACTGTTTGTTTTGATTGATGATCGATTGATTGATTTAATTAAATAATTTATATATCTTGATCTTAATGGCTTCTTCAGTAGATTATTTTTAATCTTCAAATTTTGTTAGATATATAATTCATACTATTTTAGAAGCCTATTCAATTCATGTAGCTAAGCATTTGCCTTATTTTATATATGCTCTGCTAAATGTTCGTAAAAAATGAATGCACTTTACTACTTCTAGCGTTCAAACAATATACCTAAAACAATGTAACGTTTGACATTTTATATGATTTTTAATAGTATTTTATGTATAATTTAAATATTCTAGAAATTTTTTTCAAAATTAATTAAATATATCGCTAGTTTTCCTGAAATCTGCTTTGCCAATAATGATTTGTGTTAAGGACAAGATAATAATTCGTATTGGGGAAGAAAAAAAAGAAGATATTTACAACTTTAATAGTGACTTTTATCAATAAATTTGGTGTTCTTTCAGAATTCTTATATTTTAGTATTATCGTTCTGGATACATTTAATATTCTATCATAATTCTTAGAATCTTCTTAAGAAATATTCAGAAAATATTTTTTTAATTGATTAAATGTAGAAAAAAATATTTACTAACTGCAAAAAACTGACATCAATAAAAAAGATTTAAAAATTTTTTTACATTTTTAGATGATATAAAAATCAATTTTTATAATAATATTTTCTGAAATTATCGCAAAAAATACGAAAATTTTTCTGAATTTTTAATTAAAATTTCAAAAAAAAATCACTCACTCTCACAAAAATCACTTACGTGCACATTCTCACTCTTCAAGTGCCAGGTTTGATAGCACTAGGTCAAATGGTCTAACTAGTGGAATCACATCACATGCAAATACACATCCATGTTAATTATAATTAAAGATAAAGATATAAAAAAACTAATAAAAAAATTTCTCCATTTATAAGGATATGCGAAAAGTGCAATTTTTCAAATCTCAACGTAACGAAATATTTATCTTAGTAAAAGAAACATTAGAGATCTGGATTATTAAAACAAATGTTTAAATCAATGCAAATTATTTTAGAAGTTGATGAAATAGGATAAAAAAAAAGGTATATTAAGCACATATTAATAACATTCATAAGGTTTTCGTTTGCCGTTCATAAGAATTCATAAGATAATGAAGTTAAATTGAAATGGACGGCCCACATTCGGTGTTGATTCTGGTTAAAACTAAAATGCTAATAATCAAATAATCGGTATATCAGACTAAATACTGTCAGTTAAATTTTAAAAATATATCTTAAATGATTCAACCGTTAAGAAAGCTAAATTTGCTATAATATTTGGTATTTGGAGAAAAGAAATTTGAAAACTAACTTTTATTGCTGCAATAATAATGAAAAATATTTTTAATAAATAATTCCTATTCATAAAAACATAAATCTTATAAAAACCATTAACAAACAATTCCGTATCAATTAGATTTAAGAAAATATAAACCTTGTATAATCAATTAACAAACAATCCAGAATCAATTAGCTTTATAAAAATATAAATCTTGTAAAATAGAACTCATTTCTGATGTTATGCTGTTTAATAATAGAAGCCAAGATATTTCATTAAATAAATACATTCATGCTAGTATTAAATTATGAAAGAAGACAATTGAATAAAAATTACCTTTGAATATTTTTTTTTCTTATTTTAAGGAATTTTTTAGTGTTTACAAACTGTAAGTACTATATATTTTTTTATTTATTTAAATTTTGTATACTTAAAGGAATTAATTGATTTGCTATTTAAACAATATATATATTTCTTTGAAAGTAAATTGTACATGTGCCTTGAAAAACGAGCATGAAGAATTAATAAACAATTAAATGCATCTATGTAATATAAAATATAAAAACCAGCGGAAATGATCTATCCGAAACTTTCTAAATGATAAACTAACTCTTGATAAATGTACTTGTGTATCATATGCCATTGGCGAACAGTAGTTATGGAAGAGTTTATTAGAGTGCTAGTTTTGGCGATTAAGCGCTAGGATGCGGGTAATATAATTATTAAAAAGTCAAATTGTATCTTGAGTGGCTTCTTTTTCAGCCGATTCAAACAAAAATTTAACACAAAACTACAACTGTAGCCACAAAATCATATTCCGAATCTCATATATTTAAGTCATTGTGTTTTTGAGTTGACGCATTTAGATGCTTTGTGTAAGTACAAACAGACAGTCAATTCCTTGATGGATTTGGTTTTGCAGTTACACATATCTAAATTTTAGATCTTAAATATGTGTACCAAAATCTAAAAATTAACAGAAATCTACAAATTTGAAGTTGAAACAATATACCAAATTTCACCATTCTAGTTCAAAACATTTTTTTGATTTATTATGTTTATATTCAGACAGACATAAATCCGAAAATGTGGAATATCAGGTTTGAAATGCAGAGATTCGACAAAATCTCGAATTCGAATTTTTTGACGATTATAATATTGTCTCTTAGTCTACAAGAAAATAAAAATAAAAATCTTCAGAACATTAAAGAAAAAGGTAAAAAGAATTTCAGCCTTTAATCTGCAACAGCTTAGCATGATAATGTTTTGGATAACAAACAATTTATTATTACTGTTTTTATAATAACGATTCCATTAACAGTAAACTTAAATATTATGTCGCTTTTCAGAATTAATATTTGTGTTATCGTCTGCCCTTATCTTCGTTTTAAGAATTCTCTTCCAACTATAGCAAAAGGAATTATGTACATAAATGTATATATGTATTTAATAACTTTGAAACTCTCGTATATATATATATATATAATCACAGTCACTCAAATAATAAAAAGATTTATTTAAAATATAACATAATCCAGCAAATAAACAAATGAACTATTGCTACAAAATATACTTAAAAATAGATTGAAGAATTCTCTAAAATCATAAAATAAAGATTTGAATAGAGCTAAAATTCATATCAAAGAACAGCAATTTTTTTAATTATAAAATAGTGTACAAATGGTTTTTGTGTAATAATATAATAATACTTGTGGGAAAACGTTAAGATTATTTTTCATTTTAAATTTGTTTTTCAAATTTAAAAAAATACTTTCATAGTGAGTACCAGTAACTCATGAAGCAAAAACTTTCCAAATTTGGTTCGGTGGAGAATTTTGTACGAGAATAAATTATGCATACAGCATGACGCATTATCCAGATTGTATGCCATTTTATAAACAGATTATGTTAAAATTCACTTCTGTATACATTAGATTCAACATCAAATAAGAATCTAATTTTTTATCCTAATTTCTAATTTTTCAACGTGCACTATCTAAATAAATCCCTATCTAAGTAGAAAATGAAAAATTGTTCTAAATTTATAAATCACTGAATCTTATTCCACTAGAAATCACGGCATAACGTGACTTTAAATAATTGGTATAATTTTCAGTCTTTTGCAAATAAATGACTAAAAATATTGCTGTCCTTTATCTACCTGAAACCCTAAAATCTATGATTTATTACAAGTTGGCATAATGAGGGTAAGTTTGCTTATAGGAAGTAGCATATAAATAATAGATTACAACAAAGCATTGGGCGGCAAGCAATTCACAAAATACAACTAGGGATTGTGAAATAGGTGCCAAAGATATGGTTAATGTGACCGTCAAATCTCCTGTTCAGCATTTATGGATGATTATTTCTCTCCCTGGCACTCGGTATCAGATGATTTGTACTCAGAGTAGGTATAGGAAATGCTGCTGCACTGCGCATAACCAAAATCTGGATGTTTTGGTCGGAATATGTTAGTCTATTTTTCAGAATAATTCATACGTTAAATTTTAGTAATATTTATTACTGAGAAATTTTAGTTTTTGAAAACTCATTAAATATTAATTAATTAATTAAAGTACATAAATTTATCGTATTTTGTATAATAATTATTTACAGTATAATTCTTAATGGATAATCGAAATATATCGTTTGGATAATGATTTACACGATTTTTTATTTGAATTTCATTTTTAAGATCAGCGATAAATAAAAACACTAAAAAAGGTCAATTTATAAAATACCAAGAAGGAAAATAGTGATTGAATTTTATTTAGTTCCTCTATTTTATAATGTAAAAAATATTTATTTATTTATTATGCTTTTGTCGTATATAATATGATTTGGTTTAGGTAGAAAGTCAGTGAGTTCTACAAAAATATAAATAAATACTACGTATACTGTACGATTTTCGAGCCACTTGCATATTGCCTTTTCTTCAATAAACTATTTCAGTAAAGAAGAAACTGGGCTCCAGAATTTGTGACAGGCAAGTGTGATTGTTAAACAAGAGTTAAGTATTATCTGTATAAACGTTGTGCAAGTAACATTAACATTTTAAACATTTATCCATTGAGATACGTTAAG
>JAPMOR010054085.1:101367-126670 GCA_026543865.1 Argiope aurantia
ATTTTTTGTTCAAAGGAGAAAGTATTATATTACTTTTAACAATACATTAGGAAAAAGTCTATTTTACGTTAAATCATGAGTATCGTCAGAAAATTTCGCCAAAAACATTTCACACTTTTGAGGTGGATTCTTCACCGTTTCAGTGTGAACACGTGTAAAGAAAAATGTGGGCATTTAAAAATTCTAATTGAATAGCTCATAAAAGCATTATGTTTGGGGAAAAAAAGCATTTGTTAAAGAAATTTTCAATTTAATGTTTATCATTGATAAAGGGAACATTTATGACGCTTGCGCAAAGCTACAATAAATACTCCCACATTCTATTCGAATTTCCGCAGCTTTTTAGAACTAAAAGCGAAGGGTTAATCTCCCTAACTTCCAAGTAATTGCCACCTTTGCATGCCACGTTGCCAGATCCATTTCAGATATAAAATATTTAATCGTCTGCAGAGCTACTTTTGCTTTGACAAATGAACTCGCATGAGAAGCCCACCCTACTCTCCTGCAAAAAGGGGTGGAAAAGGTCGGATGCGTAATGAATGGAATAGTGGGAGCGGAAGAGTTAAAAGTGTTTGCGGTCGACTGAATGTGCCAAGCGAAAGTTATTTGGTAGGGAGATAATAGGGGTGGATCACTGGGGAGGGGCAACTGTAATCAACTCAACGGAACTCCGCTGGATGAGTGAACATGGTTTCGGAAGTAGAACAACCCATTTTACAAATGGTTCGACGCGTCGTAAAATCTATTTCTTTTGATATGATAGAAACTGGATTTTTGTTGAGTTACTTAAGCTGTTTCAGGTACGATGGAAACTTCGTTAATTTCAAACCATCAAAACTTTTTAAAAAAATGAAATTTTATTGAGAAAATTGTATTGAGTAAAATTAATTTTAAAAATAAATGCAGCAAAAAAAAAATCCAGTAATTTTTAAATTAAAAATGAGGAGTAAGATTTATTTGTAACAATTAACAATTTCAATAGATAATTTATAATTAAATATAGGGTTTCGCTTTCGCTGGCCAACCCCGATGGTATTCGATACCGTACGCGAATTCCGGTTAGCAAGTTTTTAAACTCCACAGGCTTCAATGATAGAAGCTTAATCTTTCCATGATGAGAACATACATTTTCCGATCGGCGTACTTCCGATTTAAAATTGAAAGTCCCACAGTGAGAAAATTCTTCGTTTCATATGAGGTAGAAGTCAGACTTCGGCCCTCAGGTGGTCAGGGGCCTTTACCCTCAGAAGCTACTGCACAAACTCGGCTTAAATCTATGACTTCGTCAGCGGGTTTGTCTTTCACAAGTGCTGTAAGTAACAACATATCTAAATATTGAATTAATTTTTAACATTTTGCCGCCGACTTAATAGCTTCACGATAAGCGTTTCTTTTCAAACCGCCCATTATCATTCGGTTTTCCTTCGCATTTTTTCTTCCTTCATTTGATATCGCTGTATGCCCCATTACTATTTTTAAAAAACAATAAGGCTTAACACCTGTATTGCGTAGATATTCAGACGATTGCCCGCCAAATGGCGAAACATTTCCGTTGTTCGAAAAAGGTAAACAAACAGGAAAGTTATTCATTAATATTACCACAAACGATGTGTTGTTTAAAAGCAGATTCAACAAATATTGTTTTAAACTCATTTACTATTAATTTGGTTTTAATTAAAGCTTTATTTTCCCCTTTCTTTCACCATTTTACCGTTACGTGCAATATAAACGGTTTCTATAACGTAATAATAATTTTCATTAAATATTTCAAACAATACTGGCAAAACAAAACTCAAATGACATGAATCAGGTGACTCTCTATCTACCAATCACAAAGCGAATAAAACGCACCCATAAAAAAATAATATATAAATTTTTCACATAAAAAAATTATATAATAGACAAATTAATTGTTAACAATTTCAATGATAAAGGGAGTAACTAACTGAAGTCTTTAAATTCTTTTTTTATTTTGTTAAAAAACCATGTGATTTTATTAAACAAATGTTTTGCAGCAGCTTGATGCAATATTTGCACGATAAAATTTTAAATAAACAGTACAATTTTCAATTGATAAGTGACACATATTTTTTATGAATAAGAACATTTTATTTGTTTTCTATTGTTAAAAACCTGATACATTAGAATGGTCCTCATATTCATTTTTATGCATTTTTAACCAACAAAAATATTCCAAAAATAAAAACAATTCTTCGCATTCTTTTAATCTGGTGAATTAATCAAAATAAAGTCGCATTATGCACAGTATTTCAGCAGTATGTTTATGGGAAATTGAAGATGCTAGAGAAAAATTCAAAGAATTTTAAAAAATTAGAACCAAAAAAACATTCGAATTATTCAAGCTCCACAGCATTTCTGAATAATTTGTTTAAATGAGTTGAAATTATGCGACTTGAATTCTTTTGCATGAAAGCTCTATATCTTTGGAAAATAATGTTAGAAAGTGCCCCACCCCCGTCGTAAATTGTATTTTATGCAAAACTTTGAACTACACTATTGCTTCCCAATTTCGTTCCAGTCTCCAGATTTCTGCAATTTTTACTGTGCAAGTAAATTCCTTCAATTTAAAATTTTCCCTCATTTACACCAGTATTTCTGAAGTCCTTCAAAAAATTTGAAAGAAGGAAAGCCAGGGACAGATACAAGGGAAAGGATCATGGTAGTCACAACCCTCTTCCTCCCCCCCCCCGAAGAAAAAACTAACATAGGCAATATTTTTTAGTCTAGAAGAAATAGTTGTTGATTTTCTTTCTAGCTGGGGTTTCAGCTATATATGAGCAGTTAATTAAAAACTTTGATTGAAAATAGTTAAGTTAAAAAATCGAATATATTGGCTTAATTTATAATACATCCTTTTCTTCCTTACATATCCTCTCTTCTATTAATAATAATAATAAAAAGCATCATTGATAAGCAGTTAAATCTCCGTCATATAAATTCATTAGGTATAACATATACGATATAATGGCTTGCAGATGCACAAATGAATATTATATGTCATATATTATCAAAGAAATTGTATTCTTCCCTATATATTTTAAAATGAGTATTGTGTAATTAAAGTTTGAGACAAATTTAATATTGGAGATTGGCTTAAGTAATAACAGTAATTTAATATAATGTTTGCACTACTACTTCCTTTTATTTCCTGTGAAAATAATTAACTGAAGTTTTAACATACAAGCTATTATTTTGCATTTAAAATAAAATCATAACCGCACAGTTTCGCATCGGTTAAATAGTTACGAAGGTCGCGGTTTAGCCCTAAATGGCCGATTTAGTGCTTGTTATTAACTCCCAAATTTGTCCAGAAAATTTTAGTATATTCTTGACATCCTTAAACAAACTGTTAATCTCTGTTCTTCCCTGGAAAAAGTATTATGTATGTAAAAAAGCCAAAAATTCACATTGTGAATTTGTAATATAGTTATTCAATTGTGGGGTACTTAATTTTTATATATTTCATTACTGTATTCCGATATATCTCAAAAGCAACTAGCAATAGCGAATAGAAACATTTAACATTCGTAGCAATATTGACTGCTATCAAATTTTTGACATTAATATAAACAGGTTGTTATTTCATGCAACTATGGGCTCTGAGGTTTTGGGATGCAGATATTAATGGTCATCCCCTTCTTTACTGTTAACCCAAACTCGAACTTTTACTGCTCTCCCACCCACTGATCACTTCTTTAAATATTTGTATCTAAAAAAATCATAATAAATGTCTCATTAATGTGTCCATTTTTTATTCGTGTTTAATTCCTTTAGTTTAGACAGAAAGAATATGATATGCTGAGTTAATAAACATTAGACAATTTTTTGTATGAAAAGTATACAACAATAATAAGATAGAATGTTTATGATGACAGTAAATTAACCAATATAGTACATTCTTACACTTTGATTCTACTCGAGCACTATCTTGAATACCTCTTTTTTCCTTTATACATCCTGGTAGCAATTATTTTGTCCACAGAAATTTCACCGAAGATGATCTCTCAATTATGGCGCCATCGAGTCACAAAATTCACATGGTGTTATTAATTGTTAATGTATACGCAGGTATCACTTTTTTTATTTAATTAGAAGCAAAGTTTATATCTGATTAGATAAATAACTTTTTGCTAGAAAAGTAAAAATATAAATATTGTAAGAAAAAATATTTTTTTTTCAATTGTTTCAAATAATATTACCAATTTAAAAAAATGATTTAATTTTGTCTCTGCTCATATGGAAAGGTACATCTCAAGATCCAGTCGCGGTGATATTGCGAACTTGATGTAAGCAATGGCAAAATTTAGAAATTTTAAACCGCTATTCGAAAACCATAGCATTGACAAGATATTAAATATTAAGAATATTTCAAAGTAATTATTAGTGGTGGTTAAGAATTTTTCTATGTGTGGGCTAAACTTTATCATACTCTACATCACTATTAAAGATTTCTCTAACCCAATAAGTTTTATCGAAATTTCTGCTCCTTCTCTTTGTTTTAAAAATAGCATTTCATTGATAATATAGAGTAAAAATATATTGCATCAAGAGCTATAAAAATAATTAAATAAATAAGGCAGGAAACATTCTCACGAATTGTTATCAATTCACTTCAAAAGCATTCATATTTTTATTTTTTTGGCAGTTCATTTTGGGCTTGCAAAGTTGTAATTTTGCATTCGATTTCTTACCTTATTTGCCAAAGTTTTAGAATGTTTAAAATTCTCCACATTTTCACACTTTCGATTATAATACAATATTTTAAAACTTTCATAATTCAACTATTAGTTAATCGATTAATAAAATTAAATTTTGAATGCAAATTAGTAGTAGTAGTAATGAATTAGAGAAAACAATTGATTTCTAGATCCCATATTATTTTATTATATACATAGTAGTGAATTATATATATAGTAGTGAATTTGAGAGACATTTGATATCAAGATCTCATATTATTTAATTATATACTTAGTAGTGATATACACAGTAGTGAATTGGAGAAAAAATTGATTTCAAGATCCCATATTATCTGATTATGAACATAGTAGTGAATTTGAGAAAATTGAAAAAATTGATTTCAAGCTCCTATATTATTTAATTAAATACTTAGTAGTTAGATACATAGCAGTGAATTAGAGGAAAAATTGATTTCAAGCTCCCATTTTATTTAATTATATACACAGCAGTGAATTATATACATAATAGTGAATTTGAGAGATAATTATATGCTTTGTAGTTACATAAATAGAAGCGAATTAGAGAGAAAATTGATTTCAAGATCCCATATTACCTATAATATACTAAAACATTTAATCCAAGACGGATAACGAATTATATTTTAGGTGGGGATGGAAGGGTCAAACTCAAGAATAGTCTTGAGTGTGAAAATTTTCTAGACATTTAGAGGTCAGTAAAATATAAAATCCAAACTGTCCAGAAAAAAGATGTTTAGGTTTAAACTGTGCCATTATACGCCGCATGACTATATTTTATATGAAATTAAAGTCAACATTTTCGAACTTTAGTTAATTAATATCGTAGGGAAATAAAATGCAAAAATAATTAATACAAATCACTACTAAAGGTTTCGCGATTGGCAACCGTCAACTTTAAATTTATCCAAAACTTTGACCATATAATATGTTTAATATATATAATATATAGAGTATATTACAATTCCATTTCAATGCATAATATATAGTATACTCTTCAACTGACGCGCTATCTTGCCCTGGCTACATAGATTGTATTACGCTTGGTGTTCATAACAGTAACTTTACATAAGAGTTGCCTGTTGATCAATGAAGTAATTTTTTTTGAAAAAACATTTTACTGGAGGTGTAAGGTAAAAGCATAAAACGAATTATAAAAATAAAAAAAATTATTTAATTTCCTTATCAAAATCGGTTTCGACCCAAAATGTTTTTTTTTAACTCAAACAATCATATACAACTTACTCAACTTCCCAAATGTTATAAACTTTTCGTCAGCATTTTCCCCTAAATACAAAATAAGGTCTGAAATTTGAACCTCTTTATATCTGTCTTGATTTAATAATTCCATAATATAAATATAAATCATAAATTAAACTGAACTTAGAAATTAAACTTATCTAATCCTGTATCCATACTGTTCACCAAATTATATCATTAAATTCAATTATATAATTAGATTGAAGTGTAAATTAACCCTTCTTTGCATGATGATGGAAATTTCCATCATAACATATAGTGAACAAAAAATAGTACTCAAAACATGTGTACTGTAAATTGGTTGTTGCTAGCAACTTTTTTCACGACTAATGTGTAATAAGAAACGCAGTTGTCAAAAAAAAATATATCACAATCATTATAGTTAGTTTGAATTTGTCATTTTTCTGTTTGTTGTGGTTGGAAGAAACGTGCTATTTCTTGAATATTTTTTAACTAAACTGAGATTTTTTTTGCTAATAAAAGCAATAATGAGCGGAAAAAAGGTTTGTTTTCTTGTGTTTCTGTTATTTTCTGTGCAATTTATATCGAATACCCCAAATTATCTTCCCAAATCCATGAGACAGAAATTTACATCACAATGCAGTTGTTTCACTTCTAATGTATGACGAAAATGTTTACTATATGTTTGTTTTATGTTAGTTTTTTGGACAAATTTAGAAGAAAGGGACATTGAAGATTGACCAAAAGTAGGTAGGTAGCTTCGGTGCAAATACCCTAAATGCAAAAATTATTCTATATTCACATGCAGAATTAATTTGTGTCTAAATAAGGATAATAATTGTTTTTTAATCATCAGAAATAAAAATGATACAAATTTTTTTTACTTTTTTATACTGAGCTTAACATGTAAATTTGCATGATGATGGATATTTCCATCATACTGCTTTTTTACTTGTTTTATACTATATATTTATACGAGGATTTTTTAAACATTTTTCTTTTAATCTAGAGCAGGAATTATATCATTCTGATTTATTTCACAAAAAAAAATCATGCAAAGAAGGATTAAAAATCAGCAAGCAAAAAATAATTACATTCCTTAAAAAAAAAAAAAAAAAAAAAAACTGATTTTTAGCATAATATAAAATTTTGCTTTTAAAATTACTTACTTAATTTTATTTTAAAACAACAGAAATGGTTTCACCGAAATTACTTCTAATTAAACCAAAGAAATGAAATTCACGTCTTGATTTGTTGAGAAAATGGAAGTAACCGAACCGGTAATAACTCTCTTCTGTAGCGGCAGAAAAATTCGATCGTTTCGCATATCTCTATTATTTTAGGGTTCGTACTCTTCTCGCCGAAGTGTATCGACAAAGTATCACCAAAACTAATTACGTTTATGCGGCAAGTAGCATAGGTTTCTTCCGCATTACTCTGATCACCTAACCGGGGCGCATGCCTTGCACCCCAAGAACCTCGGTCTAGAAAGCAAATATGGCCACTGTAGGCCTTGGCCCACATGGGCTGTCGTGCCGCTGAGTTCAGTTGTTTATTTTAGTATAGGTTTCAATATATAATCTCAGAAAGTGGTAGCAATTGGAAAATGGTGACTTAGTTAAATGAGTGAAGGAAAATAAGTCCCATTTATTTAACAAGTAATTTTCTCAATTTTGAAGATTTATTTTCCTTACTTTAACCTTAGTTATAAATTTCAGTGTCAGTTTTATTACATTATTTAGCTCACGTGAATATTTATTAATCTTGAGATGAATCTTGCTATCGAAATGATAGGGAAATAATCAAAGCTAAAACGATGCTCTAAATTTTTAACAGCCTTAACTATTTAATTTTATTAATTCAGCAGTTGCACATCTGGCAATTTCTTTGAACGATTGGGATTATCCTTTACCATTATAAAAACAAATTTTTATGCATTATTACAAAATTGCATACAAATAATAATCCGTTTCGTTTCCGAGGTGAGGTTGCAAACTTACCTTTAAGCATGGATTTAAAAATTTTCAATTGTAGATATAATGCTCACAACAATCCTGTTTTTTAAGAATTATTTACTTTTATATATTTGAATTGTTACGTATTGTTATAGAATCGCATATAATTAAAAATTCATTTCGAAATTTTATGTATTTTTACAAAATTGCATATAAAAATATTCGTTTTGTTTCAGAAGTGAGACTGCAAAGTTACATTTAAATATGGATTTAAAATTCTGAAATTTCAGGTATAATAGGCTTAAAAATGGCCCGGTTCTTTAAGAATCATATAGTTTTATATAGTTGAATTGCTATGCTTTATTATAAAATGGCATATAATCATAAATTCGTTTCGAAATTTTATGTATTATTACAAAATTGCATATAAATAATAATTAGTTTCGTTTCTGAAATGAGGTTGCAAACATACGTTGAGATGTGGATTTACTCTCATACAATCCGGCCTTTACAGAATAGCGAGTTGAAAGCGTTTAAGGAAAAACAATACATCACATGAAACTTTGTGTGAAATCACCAATAAGACTTTGAATAATACTTTTCTTTATTCGTTGTTAGCGGTGTTTTCAATCAGCTAGTTTGCAGGTGAATTAATTGTGTTTACTTTCAATTAAATTTCATATGCATAACTTAATATTCACGATTCCTTCAAGAAAATATTTTTAAATACCAAATTTGACAGATATAAAAGTTGTGTTAGTTTAATACCCTTACACAAGTTCTGTTCATTGTATACATGAACCATCCTAAACGAGTCAATCCTCATGACATCGTAATTACTTGAAAGCTTAATTGCCTGGTTCAAATATTTTGTAGCATTAACGACATTTTAAATTCACATTCTTATTCCCCATGTAACCTACACAAATATTAAACAGAAATCGTTTTCTTCAGCTTTCACCAATGAAAAAATAACGTTTAAATATTTCATGAAACAATGAAAATGATTTTAATTTCAGGGTAACATTGCAATCTGCTGTTGAAATTACCAAACAAGAAATGTTCAAAAAGATTATCAAAATTCAGGAGAAATTTCAACGTCTTTTAGATTGATTAATTTTTGAACGTTTTACTAAAAGTATAATTTTTTGAGCTTTCTGATGGTATAAAAATCTTTTGTGTGATATAGTATTTTCGGGAATTAGCTAGAAAATAACATTAAATTATTGCTTAATTTTTAATTAATTAAAAGTGTAATTGAAACTTCAAAAAGAATCCACCCTGATGTGCACATTTCTACCTTCCAAAATATAACTTTGCCAAATTTGGCAGCTGTAGGTCTAATGGTCTTGCTTGTAGAAAAACACAAACGAGCGCTCATCTTTATTAATAATAGAGATATACAGTAAAATTTTCTATAAATTTTTATACAATTTGTTATATATTTTGAGCAATAAATATAAATTTTACAATTCAAACGCATTTTTCTTTCTTCTTAGAAAAACAAATATCTACTATTCCTGCAAATCATTCATCTGATATCAGCCGGATTACATAGGGTCTACTGCATCTTTACATTATATTTTGATTTAAATTTTTAGGCTATCTTACATAAAAATAAATTTAATACATTGAATTTGAATACAACGTTCCCGCATTTTTAGATTTTATTGAATCCAAGATTAATTGTCGGCAGTAAAACACTGTTTCGAAATGTAAAACACCATTTCTTTAAAGGTTGTTGTTTTATGTGGAAAGAAATGTGGCAGCATGCGCCTTATTATATTTTGGAGAGATTTCAGACTGGCGTACACAACACCTGCTTGAAGAAACGAAGTTTTGTTCCATCAAAAACTCGCCATCTTTGACCTTGCGAAAGCCAAAGATAGCGAGGATTGTTCAATATAGTGCAGGAGAGAAAACTGAAAAAAAATTACATATCTAACGATATAAAAAATAGCAACATGCACAGAAAACTCGTATCTTGGTAGTTTGGTGATGATATCTCGACATTAAACCGAGAACCCCAGATTTGAAACCCAATTCTATCAAAGTTCTTACGTGCATGTTGGTCTCAAATAGGTAAATTGTTATTTTAAAGGTTAATGAAATCACATATAAGTGATCATGCACATTTTACTGAACCAACAAAATGGCCTCTCCTTTGACAATTACTTATTCCCTAATATCACACATATATTGCACAATATTTTATGATATATTCGCAATATTGTGTGATATTGTTAAATATTGAAAAATATAATATCACACAGAATTGTATAATAATGTTAAATATTGGATAATATAGTATAATACAGCATAATATTGCTGAATATTGAATAATATGGTATAATATTGTACAATATTGTGCAATAGGTTGTACCTGGATTTTTATTATTTTTCATTCCCATAATGATTCTTATTACCACTTACGAGAAAACTACACTTTTTTTTCTATGGAGTTTTAACAAATATTATTTTTTAAAATTCGATTATGTAAAAAATAATCTTTTTAATGAGTTATATTAATGAAAAATGCTGTAGGGAAATTATACATCTTAGTAGAAAAGAGATTTTAAATGCAATATTTATTCTAAATTTTTTTTTCTAATTGTTAATCAACCACAAAAGTTTTAATCTTGAATTCGTTCTTATTTACATAGCTGATCGTACCAAACCATTACTTAGTTTTTTTTTTTTTTTTAGTATTCTCTTTCGGCTTGTCTGTTTTATTCCCATAGTGAAGCTCTCCTCGTTATGGCAAAAAAGTTAAACATCCTCCTCTTGGTGTAGTTTGGAAGTTTGATTATGAGAGTATTAGCTTATGAGAATCTTCATCACTGACTGAAAAAAAAACACCACTAAAGTTCCAGGACAAATAAAATATTCTTTGTATTTTTTTAAAAATTTATTTTAAATAACATAAGCAAACTAATTTAAAAATTGGATAGAAATCTTATATATTCCATAAATTTTGATTTTCTAATTTTAATAAAGAAAAGGCAAGCAGCTAATAAATTTTCAGTTAATTAATTTACTACTCATAAAGTTCAGAACAATTAAATGTAAAAAAAAAATTATGTTTTATTTTGTTCCATTTTCACTATCCTTTATCTGTAGTTTAATCGCCAGTTAGAAAAAAACAAGAGCCAATAAAACGAAATACACAAAACATTATTATCCGTTAATTCAGAATCTTTCCAGAAATAAATTCGTAATTTCTCATTCTTTTTATTACTTCGTATTTAGGAGCCTATTTTATTTACAATAACAATATTCCACAATGTAGATGCCGAATTCAAATGTTAATTTTGTTCTGATTTCCCGGATTTGTATTATGCATTCGAATTCAAATAAGAAGTTAATTGCATTCTGATTTCCAAGATTTCTATTATAAGTTTAGTTTTATTTAATTATGTATAGATTCGATTGTAATCAAGAAAATTATAACGGAATAAAAGAAAAAAAATCATTCGCAAGTTTAAAATCAGCAAAATGAGCTAAAAATTTAATTTTCATGTTTAGAATTTTTTTAAAATACTTTTGATGTAATGAATGCAGATTGAATATAATTCTTACGTATGCTTAATATTTTAAAAATTTAGGTTTAAAGCTTCGAAGATATTTTACCTATATTTCACATCTGCCTTTGGCTTAGTATGTAGGCAATGGGAAAAGATAGATAAACCAGGCACTAGTCTTTAGGAGCGCCACCAAGACATTACTTTTTGCAACATGTTTTATGTTTTTAAGGACAGTTTTATAAATGATTCAAAGCGAATAACAAAGGCGAAAAATAAATCCTGAGTATGATTTACCCACTCAACGCTACTGTTATTTTTCTCTAGATTTCCCTTTAAACACCTTAATGTGCGTTTTTCAGAAAAAGTTGATCTGTGGCGCCATCTATTGAAGCAATGTAAAATTAAAAGTAACACAGTCTTAAATGCAAGTGGATATTCTAATCAGTGCAAATCACTGTATATTGCCAATGTTGTTTCATCAGATATTTAAATATTTATTGTTTATTCTCTTTGTATTTTCTGTTCTTTTAAATTTTTTTTTTGCATCATAAGTAAATTAGAAATCCATAAGGGGGGGGGTAAGTATTATTCTGCGCGTAAAAATGTTCCTAAAAGAAAAAAAAAATACATTTAATACTTGGCTGATAATTATTAATATATTTTAATTTGATGTTATACAAAATTTTGCAATGCATATATTTTTTTAATTTCCCAAAATATAAGAAATTTTTAAAATATAGCATTGTATTTCGAGTAAAAATTCAAAAGCCAAAATAGTTTATTAATATATGTACTAAAATAGTTTGCATTATTTCGCCATATTAGTTGAAAAATTTATTAACCGTACTTAAGGCACATTTGGAAAAGACCTTGCTATACACCAAATGTATTGCAAAAGTTATATGTTCATTTCTGCAGAAGTCAATCAGCATGAAAAATGCATAATCGAGTATTTAATTACATTTTCAACTAATTACTAATTACATTACTACTTAATTAGTAATTAACAAATAAAATTTTTCATCAAATTTGTTTAAAATTTATTTTCAATCCTTTTATTTTTATTTTTGAAAAATACCTCAGGGCTCTTAAAGGTTTGTTATGGGAAAGTATGATCCTGGTTTTTACAGAACTGAGCTCAGATTTTATAGCACCCCATGAGATGTTTTCCCTTCATAGCAGTCGGCCACAACAAATCCTGTCGATACTGCTATGTTCAGTGGTGGCGGGGTGGTCGGCTGTACGCAAGAAGAAGAAAATGTCTTCCCTTCAAAATGTCTTATTTTCAAGTCAAAATGACTCCGCTTTTTTCATTAGCTCTGATTTTGTATTTGGTATTTTGTCCTCGAATGCAATCATCGTAATACCTTCAAACTGTTCATTCAGCAGTATGTTGGCAAAAGTCTAAGTATTAACACGTACGTATAACTGAGTTATTCTTTTTCAGAGTTTTTCTTGTTATTTATAGAGTCATTGACTCTATAAATAAACTAACTGCTCTTAGTTAGAATTATGCAAAAAATTATTGTATTCTTCATTTTTTTTTTGTTAAATTCTAACAGTTGTTAACATTAGCGCAATTCCGTAAGAAGAAAATGTCTTGCCTTCTCATTAAAAGATTGTTTAGGTTTTTCTTATATCTTTCCAACATTTAATATTAAAACATTTTTAATATTAATATTTTTACTATTTTTGGTAACTACATGACTTTCAGAATTTATTGAGTTTGCAAAATAAATTCCAATGCTGTTTGCAAAGACAAAAAAAAATAATAATAATAATAACGGAATCATTTTGACTCAATGTCAAAATGACTCCGCGTGAGGAAATGTTTGTCACTAGTTACGGGTTTTCATCCAATATCGGAAATTCAACATCACGAAGCATACTTTCGTCTGTTAAAATGCTGTCCTACCAAAATAACATTACATTTTATTAACAATTAAGTAATAATAATAGTCGAGAGGAAAAAAAAAAGGAATAATAGTCCGAAAAGTTTACTGAAGGAGTAACGAATTCCACAAGCTCTTATAGAAAACTTGCAAACAATAATCTGCATTATTAATAAATAAATTGCCTCAAAAAATTAATTCTAAGTAATGCTAAAAAACGCATGTAATAAAAAATAGTATATTACTTTAATTAATAATACAGTTGTTTGATATTAAAAGTTATATTTAAAAACTTCGATTAAAAAATTTAAATTATTAATAATGTAATTAATAAAAATTAAAATATTGGAAGTAGATTTTACTAACACATGTAAACTTTTTAACAACTAAAAACTTAAGTAACTTTTCCCCAATTAAAAATGTGGCGTTCTCCCTAATAGTTCAAATCAAAAAACTGTCCATAAATTACCACTATTTTCAAACATAGCTGAAAAATAATTTTTTTTTATTTGCTTACTTTTTAACATGTTACTGATCTTATTATTTTGATTGTGTCACCTATTATACATAGAATGCAATTCTAAGATCAGACTCTTGGATGGAGGTATATAAAATATGGTACACTACCAAAAATACTTTGAGGGTTGGAATGTACAATGATGAGGAAATTTCTTTAATTATAATTTAAATGAAATTTTTATATTTTTCGAGAATACTATAACAAAATAAAAAATTTTGCAGTGTCTCAAAAATTTAAAAATATATTTTCAACGAAACTAATTAAAATTACGTTAAATTAATTTTTTAAAAAAAATATTTTAATGGTAATAAGTCGCTTTTATAAAAGGTGTCTTAAAACTAACGCAAGATTTGAATTTTCTACCCTTTCTGCAGTAAAGTATTGGCAAGTCTACTGAAAACCCATTCGACAGATTAACGTTTAGAGTTAGTAAAAATGGTGCCTAGCACCATAGAACATGCGTTAAGGCAAAATTTGAATTAAATAAAAAAATATGTTTTATTTTCTTTCAGTTGTTAATTTTTATTAAATAATAAAATACATAGTATAAGGTTATGTAAATAACACATAAGGCAAATGGCTGCCACGGCTTTGCTATCACATACTCACTCTTTTGTCGAAATTTTCCATGACCATTTTGCATAAATGTTTCTGAATTTCGTTGATGCAGAGTTCAATTTCCTCCTTCAATACACGATTGCTTGTAGGCTTGATGGCATAGCTCTTTCACTTCAAATAAAGCCATTAAAAGAATTCCAATGGTATTAAATCACACGATCTAAAGGGCCTATTCTCAAATTTTCGAACTGTTTTTCTTTGCCAGACTTTCATTATTTTTGAAATATTGCTGAGTATTGTGAACATGTTGTTTTATCCTGTAATGCCCCATTTTTACTAATCCTAAACTATCAGCTGTCAAATGGATTTTTTAATAGAGTTGCCAACACTTTACTGCACGAATTTGGCAAATTCAAATTTTGCGATATTTGGGGACACCCTTTATTTATATGGTAAGACATATGTGAAAATATGTTTCAAAATCCTTGCAGGCTTTTAGGTGACTAATATAATAGCCGATTGATTCTCGCCGATTCAGGAAATCAGTATTATTTCCTCATTAAATTAAATAATAAATTTATTTTATTTTAAAGGTAAAAACAAGATGAAACATTTTCATGTTAATATGTTACGAATTAAATGTTCTAATTACTATCTCTACTTTTTTTCACTAATTTTTAACGCATACTGTAAATGAGTTTAAAAACTCATTAAGAATAAATGAAAATTAAATTGATCCCTTCCAAGACGTAGGTTGTATATCGTAAAGTCACTTATATGACTTCAAAATCAATGAAAGGAAACTAAATACAAACAAAATTTCCCGAACTTTGAAATAAAAATACCAGACAGTGCCTTAGGAGAAAAATCTCACATCCTCCAAATGTAACTTTCACTTTACATCCGCGCTAGGCAGAAACAAAAACCCAGCGCATTAATCAAAAGACTGTACAGAACATGACCACATTGAGCACAATAACATTTTTCGTTTAATGTATATATAAAAAATAAATTTCCAGAAAAAGTGGTGGATCTTGAAAACTATTTTTATTTTTAATTAAACAAAGAAATGTCCAATTCTTTGATAAAGATTTCATTCAACATTTTCTTCTTTCCATTTTTATTTTGTTCAATATTTGTGCTACTCAAACGTTGTTTCTTCTGGGTCCCAATTAAACCAATTTGAACTCCTCAATATGGAAATAATTTTAATGGAGTTCTGACTTCAAGAAGTAAAATTCAAGAACAAAAGGATGACAGAAGGTCTAGTTAAGGGATGCAAATTCAAATAAAAGAATATATAAATTTATGGTCGGTAAAACAAAATGAAAACAAATTTTTAAAGGTAGTTTTATTTTGAAAGCATAGTATTAAAAAGAATAATGTGAAGTACATAAATTTAATGTTTTCTTAATGACTTTTCTCCATTCCATCTATGGTATTATATTCCTTAAGTTGAAGAATCTCTTTTTTATTTCAGGATCCGCTTTCAATCACGGAGACGGATTTCGCCTCTGTTATAAATGACGAAAATAATCGCTTGCTCCGTTATATATTTTCAAATGATGTGGGAAATTAACTCAAGTAGTAAATGGTCATTGGTGAAGCAATGGTTCATTATTTATAATTAGAAATTCCAAAAGTAAGTCTAAGAAATTTTTATTAACAGTTTTGCAATATGTTTTTATGTTGCTTCAAAAAATATTCCTAGCCACGAATTTGACAGATTTGTATTAAAATAATGGAACTCTCTAAGGCAGAATTTCAACTCTCTTAATTGCCTCAAATATTTGAAGAATTTTGTCTTTCATCTAAGATGGAAAGTACTCTGCATGAGATTAACCGCTTAACAACTATTTGCAAATCTACTCAAGCACTATAGCTGGTTGCCGTAACTTGTTTGTTCTTGTGTTCGATTGTCCTTTTTCAGTGTACTTATTTTATGAGAAAATAAGTTTGTTTTTCCTGAAATATGAAAAGGCTTTTTGTTAGTTAAAAGTAATAAAAATTATTTCCATGCAGTACTATGTTTCCTTATATATAAATGTATATATCTATTTTTGCGTAATTTTTGAAGAAATTGTTACGTAAGACAAAAAATAGAAGATCTGTGGCCTTGAATTAATAAACATTTTTTCAAAATATTATGTTCTTAAATCTAGCCACAGTATTTCTTCGATTATCTCATAATGTACTTCATGTAATTGTAAACAAGAACCTATAGTCATGATTCTACATCTCGAAATTTTGATTTTTTTTTCTTTTAAAGATTCTAACTGCGTCAATAATTTTAAGTTGATGAATCTATTCATGCTGTATTCTAAAACAGTCCTTCTCTGAGATACTTAGTGAAACTTTAGTCGGTATCGGATAGGTTTCGCATATTCGCTTTTAAATGCTTTCTCGCTCAACTCATTTTTAGATTGTTTCAAATGAGATTTCTTTTAGTTTATACTTTTACTTTGCCAGAAATATTCGAAAATTTATATATATAAGTATTAATTACCATTTAGTATATAGTTTTTTCCGAGTTCATTGTTAGGATAATTTGTTTTAGACTGAAGATCAGTAAATCTGGGCATTCACTTAACGATTTTGCTTGACAACAAAAATATTCTATAGCCCTATATCCAAATGAAAATGTTTAGTGTCTCTAGGTGTATATAAAAATCCAGTCTGAAGCTTGGGAGAGAAGGAAGTTTCAGAATTAATATAAATTGAAAAGTTGGATGAAAATACTAACTATTTTCTGCAAAATAATTGGCAGTTAATTCTCATTAACATGTTAACATGAATTACAGTTCATCATTCTTTTGTATTCGATTTCATAATTACTGTTTTGTGAAATTTGAATATTATACTACGTTGCTTTAATATTATTTTTCTGAAAACTTTCCTATCCTTTTTCATTTCCCTTGCAAGAAATAATTAATTTTTAGCTATAATTTCGAAATTTAATTATTTTTTATGCCAAAATACTTTTGGTAAGTCAAAATTATTTAATTTAATTTGCAAATCAATTAGAAATTTGACATACGTGAAACATTCGCAAAACATTACATACCAGAGAAGAAAACAAAAGTATACAATAATCCAATCAATTATGCGCAAAAAAAAAAAAAAAAGAGAGAGAGAGAGAGAGAAAAGAAATCTATAACATAATACAAATGAAATAGAACGCTAGATGTGAAATCTTATCATCTTTACTAACGGATTTATTCGGAAAACTTGCACGTACCAGAAAATAAAGCCGAATTTCTACAAACATACATCAGAAACATGCATGCGCTTATTTTTAAATGCAAACATTTATTAGAAAAAAAGTGATGAATACACTTATAATAACTAATTAATATAATTATATAACTAATTATGCACTTTCATTCTAAATTTTTAAGAAATTATGAAGCAAGTGTTAAATTTCTTTTAAAAAATTTAATCCAACTTTTTCTTTATTTTTCTGCGATTTTTTTGTTCGCGATTTGTGCTATTGAAACATCTTTAGTTTGGGCCCCAATTAAACTAGTTTGAATTTGCCGATAGGTAAATAATTTAAACGGTATAATTTTTCAGAGCCAGCGCAAGAACTTAAATCTTGATCTGGCAACAACTTTTTCCCGCCAGAGTACTTGTTTTTTACCGTGCAAGAAAGATGTGTCTACTGTTGCTCTCTGTGTGTGCGCTTTGGTGATGTCTGTGCACGTTATGTTAGTATTGTACTCCTGCTTCAGATGTCTTCATCAGTAGTTGCTTTAATGAATGAAAAAGATCAGGTCCCTTTTGTTTGATTACCCACGAACAAGTGTCTTCATGGTTCTAACTTTAGGAAGTAAGAAGCCAGAACAAAAAGATGACAGAAGACCATGCTGTTAAGGGATGCACACTGAAATGGCAACATTGTAATGTCTTGATCTAGACTGATCAAATAACGAAGCAGAATTTCCAGACAATTCTTTATTTTACAGCCCTATATATACAAAGAACAACTTGTTCTAATCTTGGTTGAATAAATAGCTATTTCCACCTGTAGTAGGAGACACAACAATCGAAGTCGAAGGTTTATCTTGAAGTTCAGTTCTCCATCAATAGAGAAACAACACCACAGGGAACTAACAGGTTGTTAGTCAATACGACCACTCCAGGGGTAGATCTCGGAGTCCGAACTCGTGGGCGTAGTCCAACAGTGTCCTGCAATTCGTTTCTTCTCCTCTCCCTAAAAAAAATATCCGCACTTTATTTCGGCGACAATCTCAGCCTCTTAATTTACATTGGTCATTTGAGCTCTCTTTCGGCCAATCGGGGTTCAGCAATATGCTCCCTCAGAGGCGCCAGTAGGTCGTGGGAAGGTCCTTTTAGTGATGCACCTTTCATAACTGACTATTCTGGAACACGGAGTTATCATAGTCCTTTCACAATGAGAAACATTTAGCCTCCAGATGTTTGGACACCCCTTTCTCTTTGAAGGTACTATCAATATCTCGTGGACGTGGAATTCCCACATGTGGTCTTTCACTGTAGTCGCTAATGAACAGATGCGAGATAACCCAGGTGAAAAGATCCACCATCTGGCTATCTCCAGGAGTTTAGTCATGAACATCGACGACACAGCTGGCCGTAAATGTCTTATTAGTACTGGGAAACGGGGAATGTTACAGCATGGATCAAATAAAGAAAATAAGTTCATACAGGTCGTAAAAAAAGATAAAAAAAATTTTCTCAAAAAGTAGGCTTATTTTGAAAACACATCATTGAAAAGAACAATCACAATGATAAGTTCAATGTGAAAATAAAGTTTAAGAATTAGGGTTTTTGGGTAAAATGCCAACTATTTTCTGCCACATATTTATCAGTTAATGAAAATTGAAAATTTGCATGTTTCAGTTGCAGATCATCAATATTTATTGTTCCATTCCTCATTTATTTTTTACCTGAAATTTGAATATTACACTACTTTGCTTTAATAGGATTTATCTGTAAAACTTCTTGCATTTTTTTTTCATTTCCCTTATTAAAATATTTTTGTTAAATCAATATTATTTACTTTTCATTGCTGGCCAGTAAAAAGTGGATATACATAGCGCATTCGCAAAGCATGATACTTCAAAGAAGAAAACTAGATTCAGTTGATCGTGACCCATTTAATTACCCATAAAAAAAAGAAAGATTCTTTAATAATACAATATTGTAATGTAAGCAATATTCCGGAAAAGAAATCGCTACCTTATCAACTTTATTTTATTACAGCGGTCGGTTTATTTTCAACCTAGCACTTTCAAAAAAAAGAGAGCATGACTTAAAAAAAGACCAAAGCATTTGTTGGCACTTATTTTTAAATACAAATTATGTCTCAGTGAAAAGTGGTGCAACTCTATCTACTTTTACTCTAAATTTAAAAAATTAAAGAAAGAAATCAATTATTCTCATAAGAATTAAACACAAAATTTTCTATAGTTCTTTCGAACATTTTTCTTAAATATTTGAATTATTCAAACAGTGTTACTTTCTACCCCTGTTATATTAGTTCAAACCCCACTACAAGAAAATAATTTAAGCGTGATAATACGGATTTCTTTTATTGTCTAGAGAGCTATGCCTTCAGAAAATAAAAATCAAGAACACAAGAAGGACAGAAGGAAAACTGAAGGGATGTAAATCAAACAACAATGCGGATCATATGAACCAAATATAAATTCATAAGGTAAGGTTCGTGAAAAAAAAAAGAAATATACATGTAATATTTGCCGTGTTCTTTTTCTGTGTGTACTTATTTTGTTAGAAAAAGAATTTATTTTTCCAGAAATATCAAAAGTTTTCTTAGCTAAAAGTAAACAAAATTATTCTCATGCAGAACAATGTTTCATAGTTTAAACATAGGTATCTACCTGATTTTGATCGTTGACCTAATTATTGCATAATGTAAGAAATCTGAGATGCTAAGTGAAGTATATTAGGTATCGGTTGGATTTCGCATATTAGTTTTGATAAATATTTTAAAGAGCAATTCGTTTAACATTATGTCGAATGAGTTTTCTTTTAGTTTATACTTTTTATTTTGAGCTAAGTACTATAAAATTTATATACATATAGATATTATTTACCATTTAATATACAGTTTTATTCGAGTTGATTAATAGCACAATATGTTTTAGAATGAAAATCTGTGTAAAGAGTATTCCCTTATCCATTTCGTTTGGCAACAAAAATATTCTATAAACCCATCTTGAAACAAACAAAAAAATTTTAGTGTCTGATGGTGTATACATATAAAAATGGCCCAAAAAAAATATATGCGAAAATCGCAAGAATTAGGATAAATTGTGAAGTTTCGTGACAATGCTATATAATTTATGTAATATATCACATGAAAAACTTTAACAGGTTTAAAATTACAGGATATATTTACAGATGAATTGTGTAAAACAGCAAGCTGCAGAATCTATTCACGCACTAACGTTGCAATAAGCCGCTGTTTACAGAAGATCTTGCACATGAAAAGATGATGAATGAAAGTGAATTATACTTTTGTTCTAAAAGTCCTATTGTCTATTTTCATATGTAAGAGACAAAAACAATCTACTGATAATAATAATCATTTTTCTTCTCATCCCTCCAAGTTGCTTGTGATCTTTTAAGATAAAAAGGAAATTCGAATAATTCAATCTTACGCCGAAATTGGAAAAAACATGCCATGAAAGTAATTGTCTAAAACTGCAAGCTACAGAATCTATTCAAGCACAAGCGTTGCAATAAGTCGTAGTTTCTAACTCAATCATTAGGACTTAGAGTTTGTATTTCTGTGAACGAAATACGCTGCATCACTTATGGTCAATATCTGGCCTTAGTTGGCAGGCAAGTGATCAGTCATCGAAAAGGTTCAAAATCTTTAATCCTGTTTACAGTTCAGGATCTTCAACTGGAGGGTCTTAAAATAATGTATCCTTTTTTAAAAAAACATTCAATTTTTAATGTTTGCTTGTTTCTGTATAATGCAGTTAAAAGGAAGTAATAATTTGGTCACAATTAATACAATTCTGGAAAATGTATCCTTTTCTTACAACCCGAAATTAAAGAACATTTTCTTGTTTGAATAATTGTTTTTTTGTATTTCAAATTCCTAATTTTTATTAATAAATAAAAGAACTATATACACTAAGTAACATGTAAAGAACTGAGTTTTTATTAAGCAAACTTACCAACTTATTTTATTTTCTCCCTAGGTTTCATAGAAATCCCATAACAGACTTCAAAACAATATATATAAGTAACGAGTATAACCTAAACTGAGACCGACACAGACACAATGAAAAAGATTTGGGTTGACATGCCCAGTTGGTTTTAAGTTTGGGTGCAAATCGACCTGATTTAGTCTGAAGTGGCCACAGAGAAGGAGATCCAGAGGTCTCACTCTCATAGACACTAATGGCAACTTTTTCAACATGGCCATTCACATAGATAGTAGCGCCGTCTTTGTTGATGCCAGCGACTTGGAACTATTGCGCGGTGGAATGACGTCTCTTTCTTCGTGACATCATGATACGGATGTCAACAAAGCAAATGCATTTATTTTATTGACTTTTCTAGGCCTAATTTTAGTCTTGGGGTAATATCCCGTAGTAAATTGTTATCTGAAATGATTTTTTTTTCATTTATATTCTCCCTTCTTATATATATATATATATATATATATATATATATATATATATAATCTCTGCTTGTTGTGAACTAATGAAATTTAGATGCATTATTACCATATTTCAGATTAATTTAATTACATTTACACTTCACTATGAAATTCCATCAATTTATTTTTAAAAAATTCTATTCCACCAGAAATGATTTTTTTTTTAAATTCATATGTAAGGTAAATATTTATTTTTGGCTACCTAAAGAACAGATTTGAAATTTTACAGTGAATGAATTGCATATTAAGTTCTATTATTGATTATTAATTTTCAATTTCCATTAATTATAATATATATCAGTAGATTTTAAACTGCAATTTATGAGTTTTAAAATATTTAATTCCAATTTGGACAACTTTTAATCAATTTTACTCTGTATTTATACTAGATTTAATCACTCACATATCAGAATGGGCTACTCTAATTTTATGTAAGTTATTTTAAGAGTGAAAATTAATTTCCGAAATATTTACAAATTCTAACAAAATTAAATACATATATTTAGTATTACAGAATAAGCATGTAATAAATAACAAACAACCCAAATAATGTCGTCTTATTTTATAGAAGAAAAAATAATTGAAAACAATCCACATATTACATGGCAAAAAATATTAGTAAATATAGCATAAGCTCATTTGAAAAAGAAATTTCAATCAAAAATAAGGAGTGATTAGTTTTATAAATTTAAAATCTATGAGAAAAACGTTCTTATGCAATATCAATGCTAATTTCACAAGATAAAATTACAATTGGCTTGAGTCACATTTTTAACATGCTTCAGATGGTAAATTAAAAAAGTGGAAAACATGAAAACAACAAACAGACATAATAACTAATTAATTTTCAAAAAATAAAATTAAAAAACTAAAACATTTTTACATTTTAAACTAAACATTTTTACATGGTACAACATTCCTCCTATTGCTTTTTCTTGATCTAAAATGCTATGTTGCTATCCACTCTACCATTTCTTCCCAGAACGAAATAAGGAAACTGCCCTTTGTTAATGCACATAATTCTTTCTTTTCATGATACAATGTTCTTGAATTAACAGAGTCAAATAGTTTGTCAATCTTCCAAGGAATTCTGTTGTTTTTATTCCTTTGCTCTCAATGTTATTAGCTGCAACATGTAAATTCAAAGCAGTTGCGTCAGAGTGACTAAGTACCTACAAATATAAAACAAATGTTGTAGAAAACAATTCAGGCAACATGTATCTTTTTAAAAACATTAATATATTATACATCATTATGAATAAGAAAGCAATTAAATAAAAGTTGAACTTCCTAGTGAATGTGAATCAAAGAAGTCGAAGTTAATCTAAAAGGTGATTTTGAATTTACTATCCATTAAGCATAAATAAATCTTCATTCTTTGAAAATAAAACTGAATATAAAGTGAAAATTTTGATCAGACATTTTGGAAATTTTTATAGAATATAATAAGTGTGGTAGGTTAATCCGTAAATGCTTAAGTAGATGATGTAGAAAGTTTTAGAACAAGTATGCTGGAATTAATAGAAAGAAAAAAGTATTATATTATGTCTATCTCTATCTGAGCTGAAAGTTTTACATTCATTTTCTTTATTCCAGACACTTACATTATTTTTAAACATTGAAATTCAGAGCTTTATTACACTAAAATTACAATAAAAGATAGAAAACATTTTGCCATCACATCATATTTAAATCATTAAATCCATTAAAATATATTAAGAAAAAAAATTTAAGAATCAATGAGATATAACTAGAAATAATATTTTATATGATTAAATTTACGAAATATGACAGTAATTCAATAACACAAATGGAAATTTCACATGTTCTCTAAATAAAGTAATTTTAATTCGTTCGATTTATTTTCGTATTCAATTTCAAAACAATTATTAAACATACCTGTTCTCATCTGAAGGAAACTTGAATAATATCAATCCAGGTGTTTCATTCTGACTTCTACAACAGACAACATCTAAATTTGCTCACTTAGAATTTTCTCGATGATTTATCCAGAGTTACACAAGGTCCGGCGTTCGCATTCATTCTAAAAATATACAAGAAACACAGTGCAGAAGGAAAAAAAATCTAAGCATATAAAAAAAGAGAAAATGCATAAAAAAAGTTAAATCAAGCAAAATAATAATTTCAAATGTAAAGAAAGGTAATCAGAAGAGAATCTTCAAGGTTTCAGCAACGCGCTCAAAACAACAGGCAACAAGCTCAAAATGGCGGCAACTTCATATTTCGTTTCGAAAATTCGCCGCTTTTGTTTAGTTCCCGTACAAAGGGATCAATAGAGGTGGCGCTACAATCGTTTAGCAAACATCGAAGTGAGACCTCTGAATCTCTTTCTCTGTGGAAGTGGCATGTGTCAGGAAGACAACTAAAGGGGCTCTTAAAAAAAAGTGGTGCAACAAATAATTTAATTTTTAGATGAAATAAATAAAGAAGAAAAATATCAAATATGTTCATAAAAATTAAATTCAACTTTTTTTCTTTTATTTTTTCGGATTTTTTAGTATGTTAGTCATGCTATTTGAACATTACTGTTTTCGAATCCGAATTAAATCAGTTTTAACTCACTAATAGCGAATTAATTCAAATATTATAATTGTGGTATTTATGTTTTTCTATGTGAAGAACTCAGATTTCAGAAAATTAGAAGAAAGAACAAAAAGTTGATAAAGGCAAAATTGTTAAGGGAAGTAAATTCAAATGTCAAGATCGATCAAATAAGCAAAATAAAACTTTTAGTCCTTAAATAAAGGTAAAAATGATTTTTTAAAAATGTGTTTTTATTTTGTAAACAAAGCCTTAAATAGAACAATTTCAATAAGTTTAATGTTTTCTTCAGGACTTCTCTCCATCTCGTCTCTGCTACCTTCACTAAGCTGAAGAATATCTATTTATATCAGTAACTAATTTCATAACTGGCACACGATGAATGCCGGAAATCATTGAAAAGACGGATCTTATCCCTGTTATAAATTAAAACAATTGCTTGCTACGTTATATATTTTCAAACACGAAAGCTCTAAAAGGAAAGCACATTTCTATTCTAAATGAAATTCCAAGTTAAAATGAATGGAACAAATAGAACATTGCATGTTGACGTCGTTTCTAATTCCTGACCTAAAGCTAATAAGAATTATTTGAATGCTGGAAAAAAAATGATACAGGAAAGTACCTCAAATAATAAATGGTGATTGGTGAAGCAAC
>JAPMOR010054114.1:0-11349 GCA_026543865.1 Argiope aurantia
AAATTAAACAAACATGATGAAATTTTGAAGGTCAATGTGAACTTGGGAGCTTAATGATATGGTTCTTCAAAATTAAAGCTCGGAATGTTTTTTTATATGAATGCATTATCTTCTTTACATGACAAATTAAACAAACATGATGAAATTTTGAAGGTCAATGTGAATGGGAGATTAATGATATGGTTCTTCAAAATTAAAGCTCGGAATGTTTTTATGGAAGAAAACAGTGCAGAGTATTTTGTTGATAGTTTATTGAATTCTTTGAAGACAATAAGTAGGAAAAAAAATTCTACTTCCCAGATTTCCAAGCTGAATCTTTTATCAATGCACAAAATATTGTGAATATAATTCACGCTCCTTTCGAAGAAAATACGTGATAAATTTATCATTTCTAATGAAATCGTAAACAGTTTTTTTAACTTTGAGGTTTATGAATTTTAAATCTTCCACTCTTTATAATTCGAATATTTTTTATATTTTTCTTTACAACCAATATTTATTGCTAATTTATAAAATTTGTTCATAATTTAAAAAAAAACTTCTTTTTTTTAATGCTTTTAAGTAGTTTAACTGGTTTTTAACATAGTTGTCAGATTTGGCCCTTTTTCATGGAAAATTTGCCAACGTTGCTGGTTTTAATTTTTAATATATAAATGTTTGCATAATCCTTTATTTACCGATGGTACTTCAAAGTACCGTTTAAATCCGACTGATATCTTCATAAAATGACTATTTTTTCTAACAGTATTTGAAAGAACACGAAGAACGTATTTCCAATAGAAAGCAGTGGGTATCAAGTAAAAATAACATTAAAAATCTTTTATTAATTTAATTAATTAAATTATTTTAACTAAAGTTTTTTTTCTTCTTCTTCCTGTGTATATTCTGTACAAAAACTTAACTAATGGTTCAAAAATAAATTTGAAAAACTTATGGTAAAATAATTCAGTAAAGAATAGGTTAAACTGCCATGTTTCCATAAAATGTAAAGCTAGCAGTCGAGATTATTGGTTTATGAGAATTTTGAAATATTTATACATTGCTAATTCAAAAAACAGTGAAAATTTTAAAAAATAAAGCAAATTTGTCACAGTTTATATAGCTGTGTTACGAAAATTTATATTAGATTTAAATATTTTCATTAGAATATTATGTATATATGTATCCGACGTCAGCATGTTTTAAATATGAAAATTAAAATTGAAACTTTTATGCATCATGTTCATATAATATCATGTGGGGGGGGGGACTTTTGCAAAGGGAACATTTTGTTTTGTTCTTACACATAGTAAATTTGATAATGAAAAACGATATTACATTATTTGTTGGTTTTCATTAATTATTTTTTCACAAATTTCTATCTTTTCTATTTAAATTTTTATCTTTATTTTGTATCAAAAGAACGAAGTATGGCTCACTTAGAAGAACCATAATAAAAATACAGATGGCAAAATAATTTTAAAAAACAATTCAATATTACTAACGAAATAAATGATACGTTCTTTTGATACAAAATAAAATGTGGCCCTTAAAAAATTTTAAAAAATAATTAATGAACTCTTATTTTAAAATTATTTTTCTCGAACTCCTTGATAGCAGAGCAATATTCAACAAAAGTCGCGGAAAATGTAGCATGATTAAACTTATTAGGAAGGCTATCTTTTAAATGCAAAAGAACGAAAACAGTTATATATTATGGGCCAACTGTTCTAACTTATGTTTATCCACTGATAAATGCACATTCAAGAATCTTATTAATAACAAGTTAATGAGGCTTTGATCATACAAGAAAAAAGATTATTTTATTTTTAGATTTTTTACGTCAAATAAAAAAAAATCTACAGCTAATTAAATTTTTATTCACCCTTAATTAAAATTTAAATATAAAGTATCAGAAGGATATTACATCAATACATTTCCTGGGCATTTTCAATTTTCGTTATTTTGAAGACCTATAATTTCATTTTTTTTTATAAATTTCACGGTCAATGTATAAATTTAACACAACAAAAAATAGCATTCATTTCATAAAATATTAAATAACGGCATTTCACAGTGCATATATATCCTGTAAAGAATTAGGAATATCTTACCTTTATTCATTTAAGCATAGTAGTATTTCCCATTCAATCCTGTATGTCTGCTTAGATGAGTTTAATTCTCATTTCTGAACACAAAATTAACAATTTAACATCCACACTTCCTCACAGGCACAATATTCAAAATGTTCCAATAATTAAATAATCCACTGAAGCACAAAAAGTGAAAACGATCTTCCGATCAAAAAAAAATGAAAACGATTTCTCTCCGATAAAAAAAAGAACACATTAAAATTTAAGCAAATAATTACAATATTAATTTACAGAGCAGATTCTTACATTCTTATCGAAACCTCATCACGATTTGAAATGAATCGAGTAGTCATTTACCATGCCGTGTTAAGAGAGATATAGTTGAAGTGCTTTTTTTTTATTATTATTTCATTCATTTCGTAAAAACGAGCAGGTAAGGTTTTGTGTTTATCGTCACGCACTGTCGTCACGGTTGAAGTGAAGGAACCTATCATAATCACTGGAGCACACTGGAGTTTTTTCGCAGCCAGCTTCATTTTCCTTTTATTAATTTTATTGGTAATGGAGTGGATGAAAGCGAGAAGTTTGTTTAGAGTGCGGATGAAAAAGATATTAAGATGTAATAAAGATTGTGGAGGCCGGCTTTGAATAACAGTACTTTCTAATTTTTATAGATTCTTAATTGTCTTTAAATGGGGATTATGACCTGATTTTATGAGGTACATTCCATAAACAAATGCTGTTGAAATAGAAACAGTTTGCATTTTTGTAAACTGTTTTATCTGTTAAATGTTTATAATCATTTCTGCAGAATAATTAATTACTGATTATGTTTGTATGTAAAAGATTAAAATACAGAATATATATAATTATTGAATCAATAACATTGATCCTTTTTTATATATATATATATTGTAAACATAAATTCTTGAGCAAATAAATTTCATCTTTTCAGCATTTCATATCCGCATTTCACGCCAATTTCAAAGAGAATTTCATTTTAAGTCACAAATCGCACAGTATACTTATTTATTTGCTTGAAATAATATTCACACGACGATTTGTGTACTAATTTATTTTATTTCTTATACAATATTAATGAAAGTAATAATTCCATCTTAAAATGTTTATAAATGGTTTTAATCCTAAACTACTCATTAAACTGGTGGTTGTTTTTTCTTTTTTTTTTCAATTTTCACTTGATTTTTTTAAATATCTGAGAATTTTCTACTCTTTCAGTTATATTACACTTCATTCTACCTTCCTATCATCTTTTATTTATTTTTGACTATCTTTTCCTGAGTTAAAAAAATGCCGCATTTCATACTGAAAAAATGGAAAGCACAACTTGTTTTGATCGCTGCTAGGTGGAAGAGGCGGTTTCAGTCAACTGAAAATTCTTCGAACAGCAACAACGCTTTTTTAAAATTCAAACGAAAAACATTTAACAGTAAATCCTTGCAAACAAATACTTCCTTAAGTTCTATCAGTTTATTAACATTTAGCCTTCTTTTAGAGACATTTAAATATTTGAATTCATGGATGGAAATCATTGAAAAGTTACTAGAACAAAAACAATACGTCATAGAACAGTTATTCTGTATTCTTTCTTTCTTTCTTTTTTCCTTATTTTCTGTTATAGTCATTCTTACTTAAAACGCTGAACTCTCGTATCGTCACGATAATATTTCATTTGCATTCTTAAAGATATCTGATATGTGTATCTTGACGATATTATTAGATATTTTATCTAATCGACAATCTTCATCCGAATGTATGAAAAAAGTATGTTTAGAAATAATCAGATTTCACTTCCTTAATCGATACAATGTTTCTTAAAATGCTTCAACTAATACTTTATTAAAATTATTTGTATTCTGAATTCTGTATTATTGTGTGTTCTGAATTATGCCAGAACTACTTCAGAATTTTATATTTTGATTTATAAAATTTCGAAAATTTATATTTATTTTTAATTTATATATCTCGTAACTCTTAAAATACAAAGTATATTTAATATTTTATATCTTTGTAACTAATACTATAATTATTGTGATGACGCAATTTAGTTAACGCTACGTCATCACACGTGACCAATGACGTGTAGTTAAACCATGTCACTGGTCTTTCCAACAAGAGAGAAAATAATTTATTTTTTTTTTTCCTTAGATTAAACACAAAATCATATAACCTTAGTCTTTGCAAATTAGGTTTGGGAAGTATTTTACAATAGTAGTAATAATAATATATAAATTTAATAATAATATCTAAATATTTTTATATAATATTAATATTATATTTTTATTAATAATATAAGTTAACATTTTTTTTAATATATCTTTTAGCATATTTTTCTTCGAATTTGTTTTTTCGCAGTTGTAAAAATGGTGTTTTAACAAAAAGAAAAACAAACCGATTACAAGTGGTAGAGCTATAAGAATCTGTATACTTATATTTTTCCGGTGTTAATACAACAGTTAAATATTTTTAGAACTAATCATCAGACAATCGTTTTTTTTAAATGATGGGTTGAAAATAATATCATAAAAAATTAAATCTTATTCTAACATTTCTTAGTAATTAAAATGTAAATATGAAATGTCATGATATACAATAACATAATATATAGATAGGAAACGTTATAATACGTTATATAATTTACAAGATGGCTAAAATAACTTTTTCCTGTTTGACGGCATCTGTAGCTAAAACGAATGAACAAAATGAAACCAAATTTCATATACAGATTGTGGAAGGCATAGGAAGATGCATTTCGCAGAAAACGAATTAGTACTAAAAGTTGCCGATCGCAGAGTGGCATCAAATGCAGTATGTTGTACATAGTGAAGATCAGCATATTGAAAATGTTGCACGGCGTCCAACGGTCCCTAATATTGATGAATAAAAGATTATTTGCTGTGAATTTCATGAATACATTCATAACTGTACTCCCACAGCGCCAGTATTTTCCCTATCGGCAACTTTTGGTACTAATATTTTTTCTTCTTCAGCGGAATTCAACTTTTCACAGTTTGTATATGAAATGTGGTTTTATTTCGTTTGTTCGTTTTAGCTGCAGAGGCCACCAAACAGAGAAAGCTATTTTATGGCCACCCTGTATATAATATTATATAGTATGATATTGTTACAAACCAGCAATTCGGCTTCCCAGCATAGTTGGTTCCATCATCGGAAAGAATGTTTTAAAGTCATCGGTAATGGACAGAGTCCGGTTGTCGCGTCGGAGGTCCCAGAGCTTGACGACCATTTGGCGACTTGGCGACGAATTTGGCGACTTTGACACCAAAATAGATTATACCCGAAACATCGAGAATTTTCCCGATCCGTCCAGTAGAAACCGTGATACGCCTCGAACGTTCCTGATTGGTTGAGAGGCTTCTAGCCCCGTCTCCTGAGACCTATAAAAGGGTCCGCAGCTGCCAGAGCAGTCAAGCCAGTAGTGAGAGTCGTCAGAGTGGACGGAGTAGTAGTCGGAAGCGACGGTGAAGAACTGGTCTTCCAGAGATTAGCAGAGCATCGACAGAGTCAAGCTAGTGCTGAATTAAGCTGTGTGCTACTGTCTGCAGTAGATTCTGGTTGTATGCTACACGTCTCGGCTGAAGATAATCGTCTTCTGTGCTGTATATAGTTGTCGCTTTTGTGCTGTCCTGTGTGGCTTCGTGTAAATAAACGTCGTTGTTTCTTTTTCTACTGCCGCCTGCTGATTGAGCGTTCTTTACACTATATCACTTCCACTATCCAAACGAATCCCGGCAGAAAATTTCGTAACAATATTATATAACATGTAACAATTAGAATATAGATATAAATTCTAATCTGCTTGAGTAACACCTCACGTATGCTTTAATACATATTTTCAATTTTAAAATTTTTTATTCCTTTTTAGTACATTAATAATATATTTCTTTTATTTTATATTTAAATACAATTTTTTTCTCACAAAACACTCCTTCCAAAATCATATTCTCACTTCCAGTGAGAGACGAATCATATTTCCTAGAATAAATCTCATAAGTCAGGATCACAATTCGGATGCCATGTAATTAAAGCCGCTGACAGATTATCCCGAGGAGAAGTAACTGCTTCTGCGTGGGGAGCTGATTACGACAAGTCCATTAGAGAACCTCATGGTTATTCAGAGATTTAACGATGCTCTCTTCGGGAAAATGGCTGTGAGAGACCGAAAACACATTTATTGATTTCGAATGAGAATTCAGCTCTCAGCTAGGGAATAGATTTCAAATCAGAATTTCCTTCAGTTTTTATATCTGACGGTACTTCTCATCAAAATTTGTTTTACAATGCCTTTCCAAATGAAAAATCTCACATCAGCAAATAAAAGAATTTTGGGGAATTAAAACCCTGAAATGCAGAATTATTTGTTTTCAATTTTATAAAATTCGTTTGTTATAGGAAAACAGTCATAGGTTACGTAAAAAATAAATTTAAAAAATCCACGTAATAATATGGTATATTTATTTTGAAAAAAAGTTGTAAGTAGACTCTTGGCAACATGCAATATTTCCCAAAATTCTAGCTTGTATCTAATATAGTTTTCAAATGCAACATCAAAGATTGATAGCTTACCCGACAACAGATGAGAAGTCATTTTTTTTTAACAATTAGATAGATCACTCCTTTACAGGGAAGTCGACAATAAAAACTATCTCTTCCACCACATTCAAATGTAAAAAAAACCGATATAACCCGACAAAAGTAATGTCAACTTTTTTCTTTAACACAAGAGTTATCATCTGTGGTTATCAACGTGCATTCGGAAACGGACATACTCGGGTTTTTGAATAAAATTAAGTGGAACTGGATGTAGACAATTGGCAACAATATTCATTTAAGGGTTAAAGCTCTATAATCATAAAAAAATTTAAAGATAAGTCAGACACATATCATTTTACTATCTCTACTAACAATGTGTGCTTATGCGTGTACGATTGATCGTAGCTATCTAGAGCTATCAAATTTGGTACAGATATGCTTTGGAATATGCAAATGGGGATTTTGGAGTTATTTTTTTTATTTTAATCAGAATTTTATTTTATTAAAGATTTGGTAAGATTTTATTAAAATTTTTACAATAACTTCCAAAAATATTCCCTTGCGAAAATGATTTTCAAACCGTTTTAATTTCTCAAAAATTATACTTTCAATGATGCCAATTATTTTTCTGTAAAATTCTTTAGTTTAAATTTAACCTTTAAATATATTTTAAGTATATTTTAAAATAATATTTTATAAGAAAGAAAAATATATAACAAGCTTACTTGTTATATAAAGAGAGACATGTTAACTGTGGCTCGAAAAACAGACCTCTACTAATCGGATCATATATCAAATCAAATATCTCCCTCGGGCGCTAGGGGAAAACCCGGTTGATATTGATGCTTAAAGATGGCTCATAGTACAAGTTTGTTGCCAAGCTCTGGGATCTCCGACGCGACACCCGGACTCCGTCCAATACAGATGACTGTAAAACCGTTTTTCTGATGATGGAACCAACTCTGCTGGGAAGCAGAATTGCAGGTTTGTAACAATATGATTTGTTTCTCTGTATCCAATTTTGTGTCATGATTGTATACTTTTAGTTTTTGAAAAAAAATGGTTGATCTAAATACCATAAAGATGATATAGACTCAAATAAGAAAAACACAATTGAACTTAAGTGCTTGTGACATAAATTGTTTAAAATTATAACACTGAAATCTTCTGAATGTAATATACAAGATGTTTTCAAAATATCTGACAAATATGTAAATACAGATATAGCATAGTTTGCAATAGAAACTATATACGTAAATACTCTTGGAGACGATAGAGACCGCTGCTTAGAATAGTTGAAAAGCATTCAACGGAATTAATCGTCGTCTCATGTTGATTTCAAGCTGCATTTATCGTTGCACGGATTCGAAATTTCCCAACAGGCATTTTATGCTTCAGGTTGCTAAAAGAAATAAAGCAACTGCTAATTTGATACTTTTTAAAATGTATTTTTAAGCATATTTTGCAACGATACACTAAATTGTTTTCAATGTTCTGTTTTTACTCACGCCCATTGCTAAAATAGTAAATACTTTATTTATGTGCAGTTCATCGCTATTCTATAATTAAGAAGAAATTTTAAATATAAAATAAACATTAATGAATCGAATTTAAAACGTTTTTAAGCCGCGATGTTTCAGACTTTTAAAAAATTTCTAAATACGCATAATAATTCTGAAAAGCCCTTTAAGGCTAAAGGAAGGTAATATACTATTAGATGTAGGCTTAACAATTTCTCATCACTGGTGATTTTAATCATTTCAAATTGTTAAGTAGAAATTTAAAAAGCGCTCTCGCAGCACAATTCTTTTTTAATATATTTCAACAATAACCCAATTTTTACCTCTTAGAAACCTCTTTGCAAAACAGAAATACCACCAACACCGTAATTAAGGTGAAATAGGCACGGCAAGTGCCTTGGGCGCCATTACCAGGAGACGCAAAATTATTGAATAAATTATTTTAATTTGATTAAAAATATTTCTTTTAACCGTTATTCCCCAGAACCGAAAGACAACTTTTTAAAAGCGGAATCACTTTAATACTTCTATTTCATTATTTAGATTAAATCTCAGATTCAAACTACTGTTTGATTTCCATATGTAAACATCGTATCTGACATATACAAACGAGTCAGGAAAGTTGGAAAATACTTTTTTGATAAACAAGAGCAAATATTCATCAATAATATAAGCGAATTATACGACATATATTTTATAAATGAGAAATCTGACTTATTATAAATAAAACTCGAAAGATTGTACATCTATGCACAAATATTCTTATCAATCAGCTAAAAAAGAAAAAAAAACGATGGATGTTTTAAAATGCCTAAAAGATTGCTTAAGTATATAACCGATAAAGAACCGATATAAATTTACTTTGATAAAGAACCGGTAATAAATTTCATTAATAATAAAAATACCATGTATTGATTTTATAAGAAAAGAAAATTTTTATATGATGGAGAAAACGTGGTGAAAAGAAAAAAGAACAATTGGATATTTTTGCTTACATTTTTTAGATAGAATGAATTTATTTGGGCGTAAATTCGTATCAGGACAACCGAAAAAGGAACTTTAACTCCCTCCCCCCATGCTATAGTATAAGTGTTACAGGTGAAAACGAATAATTTAAAATAACCTTTAAGATGCGTAGTTTTTAAAGAAAATATATTTCATTTACTCGGCTAATTGCTCTTCATCCGGTTAAATCGAAGAAAATAAATCGGCATTCGATATCGCAATCATTGAAAATATAAACAAATTAAGGAAAGAATACTGATTAAGATTTTTACTTTTATAAAAAAAATTATCTAAACTTTAAAAATGCAAAAAAAAAAAAAATTAAAAGATATTAATTTGAAATTAAATACAGATAATTTAACATTTTTTGTTTTAATACAATAAAATTGATAATTCGGCACTGATCTTTGATAAGTGAAAATATTTTGAATTTTTAAGAAATCCATATCTATATCGGAATTAAATGCGATTATGTAACTGTAGATGAATTGTTTGGTTAGTCAATCATCTGACTCTCCGACCCGCCCGAAGGCACACGGATTTAAACCATAGAACTGAATGACCGAACCGCCGCTAAAGCAATTGGTGGGAACTGTGGTTGAGTCCTAAGGGCCATCACCGGCCACGGTACAATCCTTCCCGTAGGAAGTACGTCCCGTCATCGATGGGAGGAGTTAGATTCCCCACCTATTAGTGCTCCCTCCAGGGTGGCGAGATCCAACCACCATGCCGGAAGCATCTCATCCTCATTTCGAGGTGCCCCCCGGGGGGTAATTGGTTGGTTAATCATTTTATATCAAATATTGTGCTTGCATAGTTAAAAATATCTGTAGCTTTGGAAGGTAGGCAAATATCCTAAATAATTTGTATACACTGTCATGAAAAGTCTAATATTGTAGATGAGAAAGAATCTATTACTCGTAGGATATAAATTTACTGACTAACTTTTTATCGTTTAAAGATATTCTTGATTTTAATTGATTAAACTGAGATACAATAATCTTTGTCACCAAAAGAAAAAAAATCTTTATAGGTTTGTTTCAAATTTCAGCAAAACAAATTGTTACAAATCAAACGTGGAACTGAAAAAAAATTAATTGGGAAGGGAGTATTGCACTACTAAATATATCATTGAAAAGATAATTAATAGATAAGATTAAATTTAACGTCACTTAAAAAATTTTAATTTTAAGATGTAGGGTAAAATATTTGGTAAATATTTTTGTGTGACATAGTTTCACAAGTTATTGCAATTTCGTTTCATTGTTTATTAATTAAATTAATTCAATTATCAGTATTAATTACGACAATTGAATTAAATTAATTCAATTGTCGCCGAGAGTGGGAATACCCAGAGACGGTAAACCCCCGTGGGGGCACCTCGAAATGAGGATGAGATGCTTCCGGCATGGTGGTTAGATCTCGCCACCCTGGAGGGAACACTAATAGGTGGGGGATCTAACTCCTCCCATCGATGACGGGACGTACTTCCTACGGGAAGGGTTGTACCGTGGCCGGTGATGGCCCTTAGGACGGGAACTGTAACAAATTGCAGTTCCCGCTAATTGATTTAGCGACGGTCCGGTCATTCAGTTCTATGGTTTAAATTCGTGTGCCTTCGGGTGGGTCGGAGAGTTAGATGGTTGACTTACCCAGAGGCGGTGGCTGCCTCCCCTTGTTGTGCTCTGTGGGGGGCGGCACCTTCGGCGTGAATCTATATCGTATGGACAAAATTAAATGTGTTTCTCTCGGTGGGCAACCAACTGCAACTTGTATTTTAACATTTATAAATTACACTAAGAAAATGTTCGGTGTTTTTAGAATATAACCCCTTACATGCAGCCTAATCTCCTTTTAACTAAGTACTCAACTTCTTTTTCTAAAGTTAGGTATTTATTATCATTTGCATTATGTCTTACATCGCCACTGAAACCGAATTTACTATTTGCTTCAACACAGTTGATACAATTACGTAAATGACTCCAATAATCATGTTTTTATACCTGTTGTCCACTATTTGGGCAGGTCCCCATATTGAAACAGTTGATACATATATGTCCGAATTTGCTACATTTGTAACCTTTTTTTGTTTAATTTGTGACAATTTTTTTGAACATTTTTTCGTTTAACTTGTAACAATTTTTTGAACATTTCTTCGTTTAATTTGCAACAATTTT
>JAPMOR010054151.1:0-22308 GCA_026543865.1 Argiope aurantia
TGCCTGCTTTATTTTTAATGACCAATATAAAATCCTTGAAAAGATAAATAGAAAAAACTGCTTGTTTGCTATATGATTTACAAATCATAATACAAAATCCATCATCACTATATTTTAATGTAATAGTACATATTTTAGAACTTTTACAAATACAAAGATATAAATTTTAGGCCAGAAACTTTAAAATAAATAAAAATTGTCCCTAACCCGAATTTAAAAACTCTTTTTAATAAAATATAGTAGATAACACTTTGATTTTAATTTTAAAAATGTCAAGAAACATACGGAATTGTTGGATATTAGATTCCAATTCAAAAGCATTTTTTAAACATAATTAACAATTTTTTTTATCAAGTTAGTGTCATCTGTAGGTACAGTACAGTTTAAACTAATAATAGGTTTTGAATTTTCTTTTTGACTTCAATATTAGATTGAACATTTAACTGATATAAGATATTACATGAACCTTTCATAGACGTTATCAGAAAATCAAATATACTTCAAGCATTTGAATCCTTTTTTTTTTCATTAAATTAAATCTATGAAAGAAATTTAGCAGTCGATGTCACAGTGATTGAAAATATAAAAAAAATGAAAATTAAACATTGATGTAAACCTTTACTTTGTATTCTGAATAATAAAGAAATATACTGAGACTAATAAAAACAACAACAAAAATATTAATATGAAAACAAATGAAGAGGGCGAAAGTAGAATGCTACATTAAAATAATAAAATGTAAGAATTCGGCACTCAGCTTCGGTACCGAAAACTATTTTGAATGTTTATAAAATTCATGCGTTTTAATTCTTTTTCAAATTTCAATGAGTTTATGTAATTATAGAAAAGTTGTTCGATAAATATTTCATTGTCAAATACTATGCAACAGTTAAACAAATTATCAAATAAATCACACCTTTTTAGCCATATAAAATTCTCAAACTGAATTATTTTATAAGAATGAGCTTGCGATAGAGTTGAATTAACGAGGAAGAACACATTTTCAAATACAGATCTAACTTTCTTTTTATGTGTGTGTGTGTGCACGATCACGAACGCGTGTATGTGAAAGACGAACAAAAAGACAGCCAGCGTTTCTGCCTTTGTTATTCTGCAAATAGAACTAGCTGTGAAATAAATTCAAACCAGTCTTGAGAATTAATGAAAAAATTCAATTGATAATTCGCTATTCTATCCATGCCAATTTTCATCACAGAGAAGTTTTTATAGTTTCATTTTAGTGGTATTAGCTTTTGAAAGCGCTCCTCTTAGTGATATGCTTAGTTCCATTACTTTTTGCGAAATTTATTTCTGGTACTTCCGATTCAGTTTAGTTCACTAGAATTTCTAAGCTATGTATTAGTTTTTTCAAAACATTAATAACTTCTTTTGTTGACTAATGGGAAGGTTCGGTGAATAAAAATATATCCCAATAAGTTTATTCATATCAATTTCAATGTCACGTTGATTTTTTCCCTTGCGCTCTAATTACAGAACTTAGAAAGTCTAGTTTTATCTTATACTTCTCTCTCTCTCTCTCTTTCTATACAATCTTCAAGTATTCATGAATCGATTGTCTAAGTCAAGGGCGAAATGTATGTAGGGAACTTAATTAATGATTTGTATTCTAGAAATTTCGAAATAAGTTGAATACATAAAATGAGAGGATATTAAAATGAGAGGAAAAATCGTATTAATTTTTAAAAAAATTCTGAGGAATCAGAGTTTAAAAATAAACGTATAATTTTCTTTTAATTGCAAATAACTTCTTCCCCAATTTCACGCCCCCTGATAATATCGTCCAGAGCACTTGCGCTTAGCACCCATTATCACCCTAATTACGCGACTGTTGGTGTGCGCTAAGTATTTCGGTTCTAAACGTTTCCCGAATACGACACGGAAGGGGGTGCCAACCCAGCCGCCATTCCCGCCATCTGATCGATGTTCACGTTTGCGTGATTTGTGTCAAATTAACTCTAGTGATATATCGGAGAGGTTTTTTTATATAATATGCTATCATATAATATATCGTCAAATCCGCTGTATGCAACTCCGCAAAATCATTCTTTTCTTTCAGAATCTGAATATTGGTTCTAAATCCTCTTCTTCATTCTTTTTCCCTTTGTTTTCTCTTTTTCTGCATACTTTTTTTCTTTTTTAAATATACCCTTTCGCAAATTGCTTCTTATTATTATGAATTCTATCTTCCTATCCCGCCCCCCTTTTTTTCATAAGATGCCTAAGATAAGATTCTTTTAAAATTTAATATTAATTCTATTTTTTGAATTAAGAGAGCTTTTGTTAGATTGTTAGGATTTGATTTGTGAGGGTACATGGTAATATGTAACGCAGAAAGTCTAACTACATGAATCAAACAATAAGATATATTTCAATCAAGATAAGTTTTGCAAATTATAATATGCTACAACTTTTCTCGTTACATAGTTTGAGACTTTTTTGCTTGTTTATAAAAAATATTGAGATTAGTAAAAAAAATTAAAGTATATTATTAAAATTTACTACATAGACAAAGTAAATAAATTAAAACAGTTTTGAAAGGACCACCTAATTTATCTTAAATCAAAATATACGAAATAATTTTTTCTGCTTTTTTACTAGCTGAAACGGATCATGTTCACAACTTCTCTCTACACATTTAGGCTAGACACATACAGTGCTGATGTGATAACTTTCGTCAAAAAAAAAAATACTACTAACAGAAAATTTTGCTAAAAAGTTTTTAAAACGTGCATGTTTCAATTTACCCCTGTCACAATTTATCCCTGGCTCCCCTAAGTGGTAGCAGTAAAAAAATATTTGTGTGTGTGTGTGTGTATTTTCATAGGAAGGAATCGATATTACACAATGCAAAAGTCAATTATTCAAGTATATTTCATTTCAGTATTGAGTAACACATCATCAAAGATTTAAAAAGAAAGTCATCATGAAATTCTTCTTATAGCGCATGCTTTTACACAAATGTAATGAATTACAGTGAACAAATATTTATCTCTTTTAAAAATACAAAGACAGAGTGATTAATTTTAAATAAAGATTTTAAATGATTAAGACAGTAATAAGTTAAATACATTTTAGCAATATGTATTACCTTTTGCTTCGTGGCTGACGCGGCATTCTTGCAGGGGACGGGCCTTTCTTCGATGATGTCTTTAAAAAGAATTCCATTTTACAATATTGTTGCGAGGAGCATAAACCATATAAATTATATAAATTATTAAAAAGTATTAAATGCAAAAGTACAAGAGTACTAAATAGGTGTGACTATTGGGTCTTTGATCACTAATCCGTAGCTCGGTAATTGCTACCACATACAAACGAACAGCTGAACAATCTCAAGCAGTCTTCACCCGTACGAAGAAGAGAATAATACTTATGTATTCACCTATGTAATTGGTTTTGTTTCTACAACACAAGGAAAGAAATAACTTATTTTTCCTTTCATTTTGATTACCTAACTTCAATAGTACACCGAAGATATATTAAATTGTTATCTGGAGATTCAATTCACTATCAAAATTAAAATCATGGCCAGTTTGAAAAATTAATATATGGAAATATGGGTTGCAGAAAACCAAGGAATATGAAAAGCAAAGAAATTGAAATAAAGATAAGAGAGGCAGAAATATTAAAAAAATATTAAATATTAAAAATTACTATATATAAATATTAAAAAAATTATTATACAAATATTAAAACTGATTATTAATAAAATAATTAAATTAAACATTATTATATAAATATTATATTTACTCTATTTGTATAATAATTTTAGGTTATTACAAATATTAAAAGAAACACGATTATGATTTAATGGACTTACAAGTATAACTTTAACCACTTACCATAATTTTGGGACAGCAAATTATGAATGGCAACTTTAAAACAACGACTAGGTTCGAAGACTTTTTTTATAAAATAATGCTATATAAGCAATTTTTTTTCATTTACAAATATCATTTATGTAAAATAATCTCCTTGATTAGTTCTTACATTAAACTGCTGCATGAAGTCGCAATATCTGCATGTCATTTAACCCGGTCTAACACTGCCGAGCAAAACTCCAATTCCAAAAGAATTTCTTTCCTGTATAACTATTCGATGCCCTGTTAATCTTGGTCTTCCCTTTTTCCTCTTTCCATTCAGTGCCCACGCCAGCACAACTCTTATTTTATCATTTGATTTCATTTTCGATGCACCCAGCCGACACTGTCCGGCGCTGTTTTCTGATATGGATCGAAATAGGTTTCGGAGAAGTTTTATTATATTAGATTGAGGAAAAAGAAATCCATTATTTTTTAGATAGATAGTTGTAGTGATCGATATCTTTGAAAGTATCGATCAAACAATTTCAGATTTAGGCTCGTTGGAAAGGTGACATTTTACACTAAAAATATTCTTTTGCTGATTTTTTGTTTGGTCCATTCAGTTGTGAATTACAAAGTGTGAAAAATCAAAATCAAAAAAGAGAAAATTCGGTACATTTGGCATTTTTTCTTTGATAAAGGCGAAAACGCAAGCCAGGGGGCTGAAATCATGAATGACATTTATGCTGCCGATACTGTAACAGCCAATGACATGCAATTACGTGCAATTCGTCGATTTCATTCAAGTATTTTTGATATTAGAGATGATTACATGATGGATCGCATTTCTATCTGCGAAGCCTTGGCCAAACGGAATATCGACCCATTTCTTAAACGGATGGTGGCTGGGGATGAGAAATGGCTCACATACGACAATATTGTGCGCAAATGATCGTGGTCAAAACGCGGTGAAGCAGCTCAAATGTTAGACCAAACCAGGTTTCACGGGCACGAAGGTTCTGTTGGGCATTTGGTGGCACTGGAAAAGTCTCATTTATTATGAATTGCTTCCACGCGGCCAAACACTAAAATTCGGACCTCTACTGTCAACAAATGGAACGTTTGAAACTAGCGATTGACCAGAAACGTCCAGAATTGTTTAACAGGAGAGGTGTTGTGTTCCATCAGGACGCACACGTTTAGAGTAACTCGCCAGAAACCCCGGGAGATTGCTTGGGAAGTTTTGATGCATCCATCCACCATATAGTCCGAACCTGACACCATGCTTTTCTTGCATTGCAAAAGTTTCTTAATGATAAGACAATGACATCAAAAGAAGATTGCGAAAATCGATTATTAGATTTTTTCGCCAATAGGGACCAAGACTTTTATAAGAGAGGCATTATGAAGTAAAATCTTGAAGTTCGCATAAAAATAATGGATTTCTTTTTTCCCCAGCCTTATACAATTCATTATACGAAATTTTATTTCGACACTAAAAGTCCGACATTTTAAAAGTCCTTATGAGGCAAGTAGTTTGAGAGGCATTTAATTTAATCATTTAATAAATTGCAAAGATTTACATCAATAAAGAAGGAATGCTAATATTGTTGCATTAAATACATTTTATTATGTGTATTGCTTGCATGTGAGAGTCTCTTGGGGCATTGTTTTGAAAGAATGATGGACCTTTTTAAGTGATGGCAATGCACATCATTCCATTTTTGGCTTATTCTTCATTCCCAGCCTTTAGTGATCGCTTCCCTCGATATCCTGATTGGCACAACCCCTCAGTAAAAAGCGAAGCAGACCATGCAGCTCTGGGAGCACCCAATAAATTGTTTGCAAGAATTTCCAATCCACCTAATTTCTTTTTGATCCATTTCGACCGGAAGGAAATTAGGCCGAATTCGATATAGACAAAATTACCATTCACTCCATGTAAATTTTCATTAAGTTTTCACATTCGCGACAAATTCTGAGAGTGCCATCACTCTATTACCATCAAGTATTCGTGTGCCTGTATGACTATCGTGGTCCCAAGCCACACATTATAATTTTTCATGTTAAATTTAATTCTTGCTTATATGTTATTTAGTAAAAATTTATTTTTATTTTCTTTGCCTAAGATAAATGTATGCGGCAACATTTTAATGTAAATTCATAGTTCTAGAATTATTTCAGTCACTTAAAGACAAATTCTTATCAACACTATTTTAAAAATACACTCCAAAATAAAAAAATAAAAACAATTGAGTAATGTACATGCTTTTAACTTACAGTTATTTTCCTTTTCGGAGAGACTTTTTGAGTTGATTTTTTCTTTTTTGGCTTTACTAAGCTTTTTTCTGAAAATGTAAATAATAATAATATGAATATTAAAAATTCCAAACAATAAAAAGGTTGATCAAAAAAATTCTTAGTATCCACAATGTAATTTACATGAAATATGATAGAGGATATCACAACGTTTAAAATAAACGTTTATAAAACATATATTTCTGAACATCCAGAAAAAATTTCACACTTCTACCTCCATTCTTAAGAAAGCCTGGGGCTATCGAAATGTAGCATATAAGCAAAAACACAACATGGAGTAAAAAGCATTTAAAGTTTTGATTTATCTAAATCATAATATAAAATCTATTCAATTTGCCTGTAAATTTTGCAAAATGCGATTCAAGTTATTCTAAAATGTTTAAAGTTAAAAAATGCAAAAATTTATTAAACAAAATATTACATTTGTATATTGAAGATATAAAGAAAAATTAACGAAAGATCCAAACTTCACAAATCTTTATCATAACACGTTTAAAAAAATTAACAATATCAAAATTGATTAAATGTATATTTCTGCTATTCTGCATGCTATTTCTTCTGTTCTGCTTGTTATATCTGCTATTCTGCTTCATCGATGTAGTTGTAACTTTTGAGTATTTACTCCAAACGACACTGTGGAGAGTTTCATTGGAGTTTTGAGTTAATGAGGCCAAATACATCGGTCTAATAGCTCATTAGATACAACCCTTTGGAATATTGGTAATATGTTTGCCAAATGAGCAGGTGTTTCAATCTGAAAAGTGAGCGTGGCAACATTGTTTAATCTCCTGTCATACATGAAAAATTCTTCAATAACTTAATAAAAAATAAAGCTACAGCTCCAAAATTTTACAGGCACATTTAGAAAGACTCAATTTATCATATGAATAAAAAATTCTTCTTCTTCTTTTTTTTTTTTTGAGGATTTTTCGAATACCGTGTCTCCTTAATTCTAAATAAGTCGAAGATATAAACTTTATATGAGGGATTCTGGTGAATATCATATTAAAATGCCGAGAGAGTGCCTAGTTCAATACAATTATCTCTAATACTGGATGAAATTATGTTTATTGGATGTATCTGAAACACTCTGGATACCCCTCTGTTTAAAATGCACTTTTTCAAATGATAGTTAATGAGACAAGAATTACTTTTCGGGCGAATTTCACCAATTACGCAGCAGAAATATTTGAGTTCAGCTATTTTTTTAGAATTCTTCCAAGATTCCAATCGATGTACATGACGGCATTTCTTATTCCAACGAATAAGATTTACGCGCGCAATTTTCTATTCAAAACATCAAACACTTCTAAAAGCCTATAATATACAGGCGATATTCAATTTACAATTAAAATCAATGATGCGTGTTAATAAATATTATTTTTAACATTTGCCTTTTCCACGAAATAATTTTTGAAGTAAAAGTAAACTGTGATATAAAACGTATACTAAATGTGTGCGAAAATATATTTAAAAATTGCAAGAAAAAATAATTTAAATAAATCTGAAACAGACTTGTATATATTGTGTTTAAGTTTAGTGCCTAAATTGCTTTTCTGAATATTAATTTATACTTTCTTATTACTTCTTTTTCACTATCGTAATAAAAGCCTAATTTAATTCTAATCAATAAACCTCTTATTATGAGCAGCATTTGTATGCACATATTTTAAAAAAATGATAGCGACATAAAACCTGTCCTTAATTTATCCCAAGAGTTCAAAAATTTCTTGAAAATTTTTAATAGTCTGATTCTATAATTGTTTCGTCTTTTCAGTTCTATAGTTCATCATCTCAATGCACATTATCACCATGACGAATTTCAAATTAATAAACAAGATCACAGGGGGCTAAGTCTGGTAAGTTGTTTTATAGAAGTGATCGAATTAACGTCAGAAATTTTCAACTCATCATTGTTAAATATGCAGTGCTTGATGATGTTTTTTTCCTCTCATTAACACGCTACGCTAGGAAATTGTTAGGTGAATGGAGGAGATTAAACGATTTTTCTTAATTCTATGCATCTATTATTACATGGAAAGGAAATATGCGTTCGGATTCACATGACCGATATTTTCCTTAATACATAAACTCGACGGTCATTCTGGAAATCGACTTATTCTTGGAGTCTAAAAAGTAATCTTTAAGATGATCGTTCCATTTATAAAATATTGTTCATTCTTTTAATAGCACTGTTTACATCCATCAAATAATCTCAAAAGTGTCCTTTAACCCATCATCTTGGAATAGGCTTGACATTATCTTTGCAACTTGCCATGGCCCTTTCCCTTCATATTTCAAGAGATTCCATATTAAAGGAACTGATCAATGTGGCTGCGGCGAAGTAGGCGATCCCCTTCATTATGCCACTAGCTGTCCTCTCACCACATCTTATCATCTCAAGAAACCCACCCACGACCTAGAAAATATCTGGAGGACCAACGTCATGAGAAACAAGATGTCCAAGGTTAAAATTAGATATCTTGTGCGGTTCCTACAAGAGAACGAGGAATTGATTTCTCCAGACCCAAGCCCAGTATAAATTTTCGTTTCATTTCTCAACCAAGCTCTTTTCCAGAATATATTTACTTCAATAGATTTCATTTACTCATGCTCCCCACCGAACACCTCTTTCATCATTATAATATTTTATAGTTTCTTTTTATGTGTATTGGTGTGTGTTTTTATGTCTTTTCATGTGTTTTTTGTCTTTTTATGTGTATTTCTTTTATCTTAATAAATACTCCCACGTATATCCTTTCAACCCACAGGGAATCCTAGAGATTCCAAGTTCGGGGATATTCTGTGGCGAAAGAAAGAAAGAAGAAAGAATAGCACTGTTTGAATATTGCGTAACTTTTCTGAGAGATTATCTCCATTTTCCCCAAAAGTTTCATTTTGAGTCTTTGTTCATCTACCTCCAATGAAGATATTTATTGACACCTTTCTATTAAAACATTTGTTAATTTATTTCGTAATTAATTCAGTTTTATATGATACTGAATTACGTTTTTATTTTGTCCATTTTTGATTAGAAATATGCTGCAGCGTTGAAAAAACACCATAACATGGGTACTGTCAAAGCAATACTAACATCTGAGTGTTTACTGTTATTTCAAACTGTCAGCTGAAATCTGAACAAATTTGGCATTTTATAGCACGTTCACTTCGATCACATGTTTGTTAGGAATTGTATTATTAAATGCCTTTAATGATGTTAATCAATGGGAACAGGGATCTATTGCAGAAGGTGATATTACTATTTTATAAACAAGACCGCCGTTCACAAGATTTTACGTAAAACTTAAGCTGTGCATATTTTATTCCTTTAATAACTTTGATGCCATGAAATTTCTGAACATATATATAATGACTCGCAGTTTCTGATTTCAAATAAAGGTTGTCCCAAAATTAACGCGACAATTCATTTTCCACCATTTGTGCAGTAAGGTGTTAGCAACCCTATTAAAAAGTCCTTTGACAGCTGACAGTTTAGGGTTACTAAAACTTGAGTGTTACCCGATAGAACAACGAGTTTTCATTGTTGAATAATATTTCAAGAATAAAGAGATTCTGGTGCGCACAATTCGAAAATTTCAGAATTGCCTCCCTTGATTGTGTTATTTAAAACCAATGGATTTCTTTTTAAGGGGTAATTTGAAGTAAAAGCTCTATACCAACAAGCCTACAAGCATGCGTGCATTAAAGCAGATAATTCAACGATACATGAACGAAATTCGGCCACATTTATGTAAAATGGTGATGAAAAATTTCGACAAAAGAGTGACACGTGGAAGTTATGCCTCAAAGACCATTTCTCTTATGTGTTATTCCTTACATAGCTCTATCATGTGTACATTGCGATTCAATTCAAATATAACAATTAAAAGAAAAAAAACCGAGTTCTTTGTTTAATTCAAATCTTGCATTAGCACGTTGTTTATGGAGTACCGCTCTGTTTTTATTATTCATAAACTATCAGCTGTCAAATGTTTTTAGTAGGGTATACAAAACTTTACTGCACTTATGGTGGCAAAATTAACGCAAATTGAAATCTTGCTTAAATTTTGGGTTACCTTTTATAATGCATTTACAAAGTAAGTTAAATTCATAAATAAAGTTTATTAAATAATTTTCTAAAATATGTTTTCAGGATATTTTGACAAATCCCTGAACGCACTACGTAAATTTTAAAAATTAACAAACAAAATTTTAATCTAAATAACAGTTTTTAATTTATTGTTTCGGATATAAGAGTGACCACTTTTCATCTTATTCTAAATGTTAAATCTTTTGTGTTTTATGACTCTTTAACTCTTTGTAATTTTGAGTTGTATTTGTATAATTGTATAATTTGTATAATTTGTATAATTTTGCCAAAAAAATTGAGTCTAGTTTTTTCAGGATATGAATTTATTTACTAATGTATTTATTCTTGCTCATGATATGTAAATCCGTCCCCATTCAAAAGTATGTTTTCTTATAAAGCTCTCAGTCTTTTTTTTTTTTTTTGTCGTGTCTATGACATAGCCGAATCAAATGTATCCATGAGTCCTGATTAGTGCCTCTGCAATTTGTTTTATGCAAATCAAGCCTGGATATACAAAAAGATCTTCGTTTCTGTCTTTACAGAGGAGAAAAAAAAATCTTTTTGATAGAGTGCTTTATCTATCAGTTCATATTTTTCTGCAGCGCAAGGGCAGTGCATTTCTACTTTTTTTTCCTATCATACGTTTGAAGTAAAAAAAAAAAAAAAACATACTGTATGTATTTAAAAGGGGAATTTAAACCTGTTTCTGCTGCGAAGGATATATTTTGTAGCATTTAATTCAATCTTCCATATTTTTTTTTATTCTACTATCGCAACTAACTATTAAAATAAAAAAATCTATAAAAAGAACAAAATTTTATTATACACAAATTTTTCCTGTAGAGCATAGAGAGACAAAAAACAGTTCCCAGAAGATCACAATGCAAGGTGTGCCACTGTGCCCAAACTAGACAGAATGACTTTCTTTATCATTTTGAGGAAAAAGAAAATTAATATTTTATTTCCGAGAATTCAGAAAGAATTTTTATTTTAAATATGAATGATATGGATATTCCTTAATCACGTACACATTCGAATAATTTTCTAATTTATTGAGTGTTTCTTGTAATAAAAAATTATTTTTAGTTACTCTTTAATTAATTAGTTGTAGATTATTCATGGTAATGCATTTTCAGATTTCTGAAGTAATATATGACTCTAGAATTTTTGATTAGTTATTTGATAATTTTTAAACTTTTAGTATTGACTAACAAAAAAGAAATTCTGGTGTCATAAACTCAACAAAAATTAAAAACATAATGCCATTTGCATGTATAACAGTTTATTGTATGCAACGCTCTAAACTAAAACTCTAAACAGCAAAATGTCTATGGAAAAAATTGAATTAAAAACAGCCTATAGATGGCCGTGTAACATTGATTAATAGCTTACTGAGGCTATATTAAGGAAAATAGAAATAGAAATAAGCGAAAAAATGTCTACTTACTATCATCATGTTCACTTGAAATTCCTTGTTGAGAAGGCCCTGGATTATTCCCTTTCAGAAGTGAAGTCATATTCCCTTCACTATAAAAATTTGTATGATGCTATTATTTGATCTGCTTAAATATCAATTTCATCTTTAATTTGAATGGAAAAAATGTGCTATTCTAAGAAAGTAAAACGGACTTAAGCCTCCGAAATAAAAGTTGAATTGAATTTACCGAATAATGAAAAATAACATATATTTCATCTATTTGAAAATTATTGAAAATAAGGTTTTCTTTAAAATAAAACCTTTATATTTAAAAGAAAAAGTTCACATTTTTAATGTGATTTTTATGTTTGCATGTCATTTTTCAAAAAGTTCTTTACATCCGAGTGCATTTTCTACCTATTTTAAATCTGTCTATTCTTTACTTATTAAAGAAAATACTTCTTTCTGGCATTTCTGTGTTTAATAAAAAATAACTAAAATTTTTCTACTTTTCTTGATGTTGTCCCTGTAGGACTTAATTAAACTTGGAAAAATAAAATTTTTTGGTACTAAATATGGTTTTACATCTATACAAAAAGAAATGTTCTGATTCATTAAAAAATTAATGTTGAATATTCTTTACTTTGATGAATTTTGATATTTAAATTTCAATGTTTTCATGGGAAAAATTAACAACACCTTATTATCTTTGATATGAAATCTGATCTTTCAAAATTAATTCATTCATTTGGACAATAATTTTCAAAAACTGATTGCAACTTTCATTGAGTATCTTCTGAATGTGTTTTTTATATTTTCTAGAATTAAAAGTTTAATAATATCTGGTCACTAGAATATAAAAAAGAATTATTTTCTTCAATTTGATATTAGAAAAATGACATCAAATAATGGAAAATTTGGTAATTCGAGTATGTCAAATTTCTATATAAAATATGGCATAATTAGACCAGTAATAAATAAGTAAAGAGGAATTACAATTAAATTAGAATAATTTAACTATTACATTCTCAGAGTTTTTACAGATGATTATTTTATCTCAATATAAAAGTTTAAAAATTCATTTAACTTATATCAGTAAATGAGTAAAATGATATCATAAAACATAACCAAATACCTTAAAGCTGGTACATCAGTAGATTCTTGTACTTGATTCTGTATAAATAAATTTTAATATTAGGATTCGATAAAAAATGGGAAAAAAAAAAAAACGTTACTTAAATTACTAAAATATAGATACCGAAAATTTTACTTTAAGAAGTTAAGCATTATTTTTCAAAGGTAATAAAATATTATTCTCAGTTACTCTATGGTACAAAAAAGGTTTATTTAGATTTTGTTCCAAATATAGAGATACTTGGCAAATTAAACAGATCGAGTCAGTAGGTTTTGCATTTGTGCGTTTGTGTGTTTCTCTTACAATTAGCATCTGTTCTTCTAAGATATCTTTCTTCCTGTTGTGGCAAAAATGTCTCAAGTATAGAAAATGTTTTTATAATGCGATTCATAAAATGAACGATCATGCTTTGAAAATGTCTTCTCTTCAATAAATTGTTTAGAAACGAAAGTAACTTGCATTTATTTTGCCATAAAAATTTCAGGAAATAAACCTTCTTAGACAGAACTAAATGAATTTTTTGAAGTCTCAAATTAAAAATGCGTAAATAAGAAAAGTCAACTGTAATATAGTAAGGTAGAAACTATCAAAAATTAACACAAATGAATGCTGAATGAAGACGTATGAAACTAAAATAATTTTTATTTAGTGCAATTAAGTCTTGAAGGATCATTGAATCTATCACCGATGATCATGCGCAACGATTATCGTTTATCTGAATTCAATAAATAAATAAATAAAATGTTCTCCGATTTTCCGCTCCCGCGATGACGTCGATTCGGTTGAAAATGAATGGTTGATTTTCGATGAGTAAATATTTGGATGGTAATTTTCTGACTTGAAGGAGAATGACCGCTTCCATTTCCCTAGCTCGCCATTCGAAATTTCCTGTGTGCTAAGGCTCTTATTCACGGATGTGTTCAGGATTTTTATGCATTATGAGATGCACGCATTAGCGATGAACAAAAGAAAAAAAATTGACATACAGCAGCATATTGAGAGATGAAAAAACATGAAATTATAAGAGCTGAAAAAAGAACATGAGCCAAACAATGAAATGGCATATTTATTTTTAAAAATAACTTGGAAGATTACACGCGCACTTCGCCTTTTAATGCCATCAATCATGATTAAATAGTAAAATATATGTATTATTCAAAACTTCATCCAAAAAAATATGTATTCTAAACTTAATGCATTTATTTAATAAATTTATATCCACTATTTGTTCAGAAACTACAAATACCTAAACTTTAAGATAAAACTTATTTTCTTATTTCATAGTAATAAGAATATAATTATATTTGCATCAACTGTCTTTTAAATTAAATATATTTCTCTAATTATCAGAAATTTGATTAACTACGCAATCTAATCCGGATCTGGAATAAAAGTTTCACTGTCAGAGAGTCTTAATCCCTTTAAAATATTGAAAAAAAAAAAACATTCCGCTATATTTTTCCCGGTCAGAATTTTTAGAAAATAAAGAATATTTTAATTCCGAATATGATACCTTTCTACAATTCCATCATGTTCATCAATAATTTCGGGCCGTTTTCTTGAGCTCAAAAGTTAATTATAATAATTTAAAAAAAAAGCTGTGCATGATCACCAGAAAAATATTTCGTAATTTAATTTTTAATTCACTCAACTAAAAAACTTAAATGTTATTGGCAAATTATTTATAAAATCATTTAAAAGAAAAAAAATTTCAGAAAACGTAGAAGCGTCCAGCTTACCTGTTTGGAAACGCTTGTTTCTGGCATTCCTATAAATGATAAAAGAATTATTTTTCAAACTCATTAAAATGCCGATTGAACAAATAATGAGATACAAAAATTAACACATAATCTCCAAAACAATTTTTCATACATGATATAATTTAATATAAACAATAAATAAATGCGAAAATGCTTTATAATTTATGCAATGCACTGATTCTAACTGACTTAGTATTATTAATTAATTAATCATTTTTTTTTTCTTGTCAGTCTGAAAATTTGATATCTAGTTATATTTGAAGAAGGTATGATTAACCTGACCCAACGATATGGCAAATGTTTGTATTGCGATTAGTCGAATAATAAATGTGAGTGTATACAAAATTTTGCAATTTATTTCATCTATTTCTATACTTTTTCATGGTTTATCGGAGGTTGAAAAGAAATCTGGCGTTCGTAATTGTAAAAAAAAATATCTCTTTAAAAAATGCTTTTAAAAAGTATTGAAAAAAGAAAATACTAATTTTTTATAATCCAATATTTTTAATACTAATTTTTAAATCGTAGAAGTTCGAGGTACACAAACTAATAAGCGAAAGATAAACACCATCATGTATATCACAAGAAACGAAAACACTTTGTTTATAAAAGTCAATTCGAAAGCGGTGAAGCGGTGTCCAAGGGAATTTTTTCAAATTTAAATATATGAAATTTGCCTCGGAGGTAATTCTAATGTGACTCAATACACTTCGAATTCCGAATTTTAAACTTTAATTCTGGAAAGTATTATTTAATATTTTGCTGTTTTGATTCATTTTCTACCGCGTATTTATCCTCAGAAACGCTTCAATTTATTGTAGAAGGAGAGTAAAATTGTGTTGCATCATTGTATAGACCAAGCAAATATCTATCAGAACAAGATATTGTGTGATATCCTTTCAAATGTTGGATATTCTGAATAATTAACAATATCGTGATGATATCATAACAACATTGTTGAGCATATTATGCAAATAAAGTTATTACTCTAAAAGATTCTTTTCTTGATATAACACAATTTATTTAATCCTTAAAAAAAATTTTTTTTACATAATTTTTCTAGAAAGACTTTAAGAATAAAAATTTTCCAACATTCAATAGTTTACGGTTATTATTATTTTTTTATTTTAATTAGAGATAGTAACTGACATATTACTCTCTGATTTGAAGATAGAGCGATTAAGACATCTTTTTTAAGAATTTTTAAATAGATGTTTGGTTTAAAGATTTCAAACATTTTTTGTGCATATTTGCAGTTAAAAATTGGTTCGTTTAACTTCTTTCTCGGCTAGATGATTAATGACCTAGCATGTCACATATCTGCATAACACAGACGTAGCAAGAAGCAAAATGAGGATTATTGTTTCAAGTATCATTTCTCCAGCAATCTCCTGTGGATTTTGCTAATCATTTAAGTAACTTTAAGTAAATATGTTGGTAAATTCTAAAAAAAAAAAAAAAAAAAAAATCTATTTATTTAGGTTAGATAAATCTTTGATAGAAATTCTATATAATTCATAGGAAAATAAATATATTTGCAAACAATAAACATACAATTAATACATATATAATTATACAAAAAATTATAAACATTTTCAGACACTGCATATAACGCGATGGATGCCATCATTTACATTTTGAAAAAATAATTTATTGATATTAAGAGATTTCAAAACTTCATATTTTTAATATGAGCAGTCACTAAATTTTAAATCAGAAAAATTAATTCCAATAGAATTTTAATTTTAGTAATAATTTCGAATCATCTGAATTGTTTAAAAAAATATCAACAAACCTGGGAGATTTATAAATTGTTTCACGAATCTTCTTCTTGGCGGTTGTCCTATGAAGAAGATAAAAAATAAGTTTAAAATTTATGTTTAAATAATAAAAAAATATATTAAATTTCATGTCATATATATATATATATATATATATATATATATATATATATGAATTACGTAGAGAAAGAGGACAAAAACACTTACCCGGTGAATCAACCGTTTCTATCTCCACTAAACGAATTGGAAACGGTAATCTGGTAAATAAAAGAGAAAAAGTTGCTTTATATTTTAAAATTATTCACATGGAAGAATTTTATTCCCCTTCGCATAAAGATTATAATTTTCCAAACCCGATACTGTAAACATATTGCTCCGTTTTAAAAATCTATGGTGAAAAAAAGCAGTTGAGCTCATTTTCAGCGCCATATCAAAGATTTAAGCATGTGTAATTCTGACACGTACTGTGATGATGAATTTTATGAATCCCAGTTTGAAAAATTCAGGATTGTTGAAACGCTCGGTAAATTTCATCTTTTCAACTGAATCTACACGTAGAGTGGATAAGCAAACATTTGCATTTAGTCGAGAAATTTGGACCGATTTCTCTACCAGCAATACTGTTTCTCACATGATTCATGATAATGAAAATAAGTAGAATTCAATTATATATATTTTGATACAAAAAATTTAAGATCTTTTTAAGATCCCTAAAAAAAATCCAATTTTGTATACTATTCGTTAATGTAGGTTGTCATTCTCAGATGAGAATTACATATTGCATGGTGTAGCAACAACAACAACAAAAGAAGTGCTCTAATTGCCCAACTTTCTCTGAAAAATAATGAAATACGTTTTCACAAAAACTGATTTTTCCTTTAAAGTTATGTATTTTCACATGATTTATGATAGTCAATCCTCGACTTAGCCTAATAGGGGCCAGGGCCAAAAATTGATTTGTACCTATCCCTCTATTTTTAAGAAGTATCGATTTTCGTAATAAATCCATAAGTATAGAATAATCTATGAAATATCGATTTTTTTTGTGTGTGTTCATACTATGGATTAATGAAGAAGCTAACATGAAACTGATATAATTTTACTGTACTGATATTTTGTGAAAAAAAGTACACGAAAGAAGGAAACGTAGAATAAACTTTGTATTCGATTTGGGGACACCCTTCTGATGTGGGGGCCTAGGGCAATTGCCCCGTATGCCCCTGTCTTAGTCAGGCTCTGATAATAATGCAAATAAGTATGTTTGACTAATGAATTTTTATAGAAAAAATCGTTTGCTTTTGTGATCTATCCAAATGAAAATAAACTTTAGTTCAGAATTACGTATGACGCGGTGCAGCAACCAAAATCTAACAACAACCAGGCAGAAAAAATCATTCCAAAAGAAAATGCTTTAATTGTCCAAACTGTAAAACAGAATAATGGAGTAATTTAAAAAAAGATGTCATTTTCAACAAAATTGCGCATTTCATATTAATATTTTTTCAATAACAAGATATATATATATATATATATATGTAGGATTCGCTAGATATTGAAAAATTTAATTCGTCAGCAAAGAGACTCCTTGAAGAAACATGCACTGGGGGGGGGGGAGATTAAAACTTCTACTTGTTCTTAGACAATACAAATCAGAAAGCCCTATTCCAATCTCGAACTTCTAATCTAAATATTTTTTTTATTAATCTAAATTATCTTTGTAAAAAGTTATATGTAGAAACTTGTAATAAATTGAAGAAATATTTAATTACACGGCCTTTTTGAGAGAATTGGTTTCAGTACTTATCATATACAAAATTTCAAGGTTAAAATAAAAATAACTTTTAAATAAAATAGTGAAAACTTATTTTGAGCACTATCTAAATTATTTTAAATAATGGAATCAAACATTTTAAAAATATAAAGCAATGTTTCTTATGTTTCCAAACAGCACAACATAAAACTTGCAAAATATAATTCATTAGAAATTTTAAAATAATGTTTTAGCATTTCAATCGTTACTTGAGTTGAAGTTAAAACATTTCGAATGCATGGCCTTTGTAATTTGAATAAAAACATATAACTAATATACTCAGGTAATATCGAAATTTTCAGGGACCCCCACCCCAATTATACGAAGCCCGGAGAAAGTTGACAACTTTTCTTATTTGATAATCCAGGATTGATGCGTTTATGAAAAGAAGTGCTTATTCGCTCTACTACGAACTGCGTGAACATTATGAAACATAGAGAATACAATAACATTCTTAAATTTTCCCATCTTTGTGTTTCTCGGAATTGTATGCGTAGCGGGATTCACGCCTTTTGAAATTCTCGTCATGCCTCACTAGAAGAATGAAAATAAATGGAGTCAGTAAGAGAAATTAGATATAGTTCACCTCACCAGAGAAAATATAGTGGTATTTACACATTTTTTAAACGATGGGATAAGAAAATTTTTAAAAAGCGAATATTAGGTAGTACAGATTTCTGACTACAAATTATTATTTGAAACGAGAAATATCGTCTCTTACTTTTAGATTTATTTTTCTTTGAAAATGCGAATATAAATATGTTCTGAATTCAAGGATAGGTTATTAAGTTTTCCGACGAGAAATATTCATACTCTATGATTATTAAATGTTGTGAAATGCTTAGTATTAAAATGATTGTGAGTAAAATACGTAATATTATTAATTAAAAAAATGGAAGAATCGTCAATCACTACTTTTACATGAAAAGAAGGCTCCAAACGGAAGTTTGAAGAAAGTAGTACTGCTTCAAATATTTATTAAACAAAATCGATGGTAAGCAGTTAAACTCCGCCATCGCAGATACCGTTTATAAAATCTTTAAGTATATATGAAGAAACCATAAATAAAATAATAAGTCATGATTTACAATTTTAAAAAAAGCACAAAAAATTAACTTTTATCGCCTTTTTCTGAGGTAAACTGCTGAACGCAAAAAAATTAGTAAAACCCTGTATGAAAACTATTTTACCGGAGATAAATGGAAATACATCGCGATCTCTGACTAAGTCTAGGACTTAACTAAACTGCTGCAGCAAAAAAAAAAAAAAAAACATTTTTTTATAGAATTATAAATGAAGAAACAGAATGTATCAACCTGGCTCTATCAACAACAACAACAACAACAAAATTTCAGCAAGGGATTTATGATTATGGCACAGGTTTCTGACAATGCAAAATTAAAAACAAGCAAAGTGGAGAAAAATGTTAAAATTCGCTTCTTGTATTATCAAGAAAAAGTTTTAAGTACGATATTTACCTCAGAAATTCCACTTCTATATTGCAATGACATTCAAAGTGTCAGAATAAAAAAATGACTATCAAACTGAACATTTTAAAAAATGTTCTTCCATTTTAAACATTAATAATATGACCCGAAAATAGATCTAAATATGTGTAAACACCTTCTGTAGATGAGAATCCTACAATTTGGAGAGCATAATTTTACTATTTATAGAGATAATCATAAAGTGAGTTTTTCATTTAGTAACAGCCATGTATTCTGTGCCATGCTCGTTGCGAAATTTTGAATTTGAAAAGAAATATGCTAAAAGTAATCGGTTTTTAAGATTTGAATTTTTTGATAATAAATATTATCTAACATTATATTAAGACATAGAAGCAACAATTAATGATTATAGTTGTATGAAACAGAATAAAACATCAAAAATCAGAAAAATATTACCCGATATGTGGCAACTGTAAAGAAGATAACGCATTTCTTATTTTCGTTAGAGGAAAAAGGTGTTATGCATTCCAAAATTTGAATATGCATGCATCTTTCATTTCATGTTGAGTAACACATCATCGAATTATTAATATAATATATGTAACATCAATATAATATATGTCAACAATAAATAAAATATACAAAAATAATAAAATATTTTAACAATATCATTTACCGGTTAAAAGTATCAATTGCTTGGCGCTCCAATTTCTTTGTTTCTGGAGATTTTTTCGGTTTAACCTTAAAAAAATTAATTAATAATTAATCATATTTTTGCGTGAACGCACAAATTAAATATGTTATATAAATTGTCTAAAAGTGTTAATACTCGAAAATATTCGGGTAACAAGGTGAAACTATTGTATCTTGCATCACAAATTGCTCCCTTGATAAGTGCTACTAAAATGTATCTGAGAGTTCAAACACTATAAACAGTATTCATCAGCACTTATAAGAAAGTAAAGTTTATATATTCAGTTATGGAACTGATTTTGTGCTTGAGAAAAAGAAAGCATTAACTTATTTTAAATTTTATTTTGACTACGTAACTTTAATCGTAAACCGAAGATATATTGAATTCTTATTTTTTAAATAACACTAAATAAGCTTTTTTTTTTCATTTTCAAATAACATGTATGTAAAGATTTCTGCTACATGAGGTCACATTATCTGCATGCCATTTTACCCGTCTCACACTGCCGACAGAGCTCAGCTCCAATTCGGGTTTCCAAAAGAATTTGTTTCCTTTATACAACTAGCGCCATGTTACCCTTTATTTTCCTCTTTTCGTTCAGTTTCCACATCAACACAATTATGGTTTTACCATTTAGTGACATTTTCGATGCATCCAGTCCACCATGTCCAGCGCCGTTTTTTTTTATTTGGATAGAAATAGATTTGGCAGAAATTTCTACTTTCACTAATTAGTGCAATGAAGTCTTGAAGGATCATTGAATCTATCTCCGATGACCATACACAACGTTTCGCGTGCACTGTAAATTTGAATTCAAAAAATGAATTAATAAAATGTTCTACGATATTCCGCTCCCATGATGACGTCGATTCAGCATATTTTATAATATAAAGTGCTCAAAAGCCTCAAACATTTTAAATCTTTACTAGAATTAGTTTGGCATTTCTTTCCCTCCCCAAAAGTTACACTTATGAAATAATTTCATTTAGATGATAATAGACGGCAACTATAGATTAAATCACCTTTAGTTATGGTCTGGGTTATTAAATTAAGATATTATTTATTACTTGTGTATAAAATAATTCTTATTTTCCTTGCCTAAAAAAGAAAAAATATCTTCCCCGACGTTACAACTTACATTTGTGATTCTAGTTTTATTGCAATCAATTAAAGACAAGTATTAATCAACAATCTTAAAAATTCATGCCAAAGAAAAAAAATCCAATAATGTACATGCATTTGACTTACCGATCTTTTCCTCTTACTAATTGGTTTCTCAGTGGGTTTTTGTATCTTTACGTTTGGTTCTTTTGAGCTACCCGGTACTGTAAAGGTGAAATATACATATATACATTAATTAAGAGAATTAAAAGTGTATAAATTGCTCAAAAAGAAAAAAATATATATATCCTTAAAATAGTTTATATGCAGTTTAATTAAAGATACTAAAATGTTTAAAATGTTGAAGCAATTAGATCAGGAACCTGTTAGATGAAGGAAGGTGAGGGGATTTTTCCTTAATTCAATTCGTCAATTATTAGCTGTGGAGGGAATTCGCGTTCGTAAATTACTAGAGACTGCACACGTTCGATGTTTTATTCACCGCATAAGTTCGACTGTCACTCTAAGCTTGCATCGCTCTTACAATCTTCACTTCCCTCTATGAAATGATCGATTTATTTCTAAGGAAGTATTCATTTTATTCATGCCCTTGTATCAACGTTTCATAAATTTTCTGAGAATTTATCTTTTGTTAAATCAAAGATTTCATGTTATGTCCTTTTCATTAATCATCCTCCAATGAACATTTTTATCTACAATTTTTCCATGCAACTTTTGATAATTCAGAATTTTATCGCTTGATGTAAGAACGAATTATATTTTCAGCACGCTTGATTTTAATACAAAATATAATAAGGGGGTGGGGGTCAAAAATACTAAAACGTAGATGTTGTGAACATAAAACGTGTTTAAATGTTTCCAATCATCTGAAATTATAAGTTGAAATATATGAATAAGTTTGTCATTTT